>FIZT01038791.1:0-24987 GCA_900065295.1 Paracoccus marginatus
CCTAATTGCAGCCTTCGGGTTTCCATCAATACTATATAATTTGGTGGGGGGTATTTTAAATTTTCAATCAGAATATCTCAAAAGGAATGTTCAACCATAATAAAAATAAAAACCCCGATGAAATCGATCGAAAATTCCATGAAATAATTATGTTCAAAAACTTGAAATGCGTTTTTCTCAAAACAACGTTTTTGCAGTGATAGGCCCTTTTAGATTGGACGCATTCAATTTCGCTCAATCAACACGTTCTGAAAGTTCCTACCCCTCTCGCCCTTCCACGACCCTCGTCAGCACCCGAGTAAGCCATTACAAAGCCGGGTAAATACCGCATTTTATGCGGCATTTAATTGACGTACTTAGGCACTAGAACCATAAAACGACTCGATTAAGAAACTAGATCTGGTCCATCATTTCTGCTCGTTGCACAACTACCTGTACTAAAGTCTGCATTATCACGACTTCTCAGCTCTCAACTCTCCGTTAATTCTTCCAAAGCGTGGATTTTTTTCCACACCAACTCTCTCAAGAAAATATTATACAAATCGACCAACTATACAATCACATGACAAATCCAAAGCCTCCGCTTCCGAATACGTACAGTACAAGTACAACGACGTACAACCTGGCAAAAAAAAAAACCATAACCAACCATTCGGCATATCCGACAAACGCGGAGACACATGTTACACGAGAAAATAATAACAGCTCGTAATAAACGCCATAAATTCGCCGTCAAGCTATAGATCAACTAATAAGCTACCTAATGTAACCTATCCAGGTGTATGCAGTGGCAAAATATCCGTATATCCGGTACTTATCACATTATACACGTTCGTAGGTATATTTACGTCCAAGTGTACGATTGCGGTGGCGTGCGATAAATAAGACGTTTGCGATCGTCGCGTCGATAAGCGTTTAATTGATAATTTGACGGGCGTGTAGATTAAAAGCGAAAAAAATCTCCGCAGATGGGCGTATTAGTTTCACTCGAATGAAAAAAAAGAAGCGACCGAGACGAATTACCCGGCTAAAGGTGCCATATATGCGCCCACTCTATAATTTCCAAGCTTCCAAAACCGCATGCTCGAGAGCTTTCTACGCCGAAAAAAATTCCTCCAATTCGCACGCCTAATCTTTGTCGATTTTTCTTATTATTTTTTTTTTTCGCAGACCGACATTCGCCGACTTGCGATCATTGCCCACCCGGAGTGCCATGTAATCCAGAAAGCGGAGCTTGCGGCAAAGGTAAGATTACATTCGTCGAATCGATAATTACATTATTATTGTTTTACTATTATCATTACTCATACAAGAAGATGTGTTGCTGTTCGGAATTTTCTATTCCAATATTTTTTTTCAATTCGATAATATTCCCATCGCCCTCCCCCGCCCTTGCCCCCCCCTTTTTCGCCGTCACACCGTACAACAATAAGCGCGGCTCCACGAGGCGTTTTTTTTCATACCTTTCAAAGACAACGCAACGGTTCTTTTCTCATTATCGAGAATCGTACGAGCATTAATGAAGACCGCATCTCGTCTACAAAGCATTCGTTATACACTTCGAACTAGATATGTAAAAATCTTTAGTTTCACTTCGAATACAGCCAAGGTCTGAATTGGTAAGTTTAGTTTTGTTTTTTTCTTTTTGGCTAATTCGTTATCGAATTCGTCGGCAGGGTTTTCGTTCTTCTTTATTCCATTCTGTCCAAATACACGTAGTACCTCTACCTACACTAGACGGTACATCGTTCATTTTGTGAAAATAAAATTTCCATTTTGTAAATATCTATTTCGCGGTGTCGATTTACGGCTGAAATGAAAAATATAAATGTAAATAATCATCCAGGAAAGTAATTTCATCCGTTTGTGGAAAAATTTCAAATAGCGAATGTTAATTGGTATAAAAATGTCAAGGCGATGTCTCTTCTTTTATTCTATACACCATTTCAACTTGAAACCCAAAACCTCGCAATGAAAAAAAAAAAGTAAAAAAAATACCAGCACCTTGTAAATATACTACGTACTACGTCCAGTTTGGAAGGTAAGTATCTCTACAAAATCCCCGCATCCCCCCGCACCCCCAATCTATTTCCAAATCCTCACTCTCTTTCAATGTAAATAACTCAATTTGGAATCCGATTAAACGATGGAAAAAAAAAACAGATGAAAAAATATCTGTAAATAGCGCGACAGCAACAACGCGTATAATAATTGTGAAAATAATGTACAAATACGCAAGCAACAATAATGCAGCACATCTTCTCGACGATTTCTATATTCATTGGAGCGTTACGTCAGTCATAAGACGCGACGCGACGTTCCCAAGTAACAAACTCATCCGGCCGAAAGACCATCCATCATCAGTGGAAGTGATTTTACTCGTATTTTTACCCATCTTTCGTGTTGGTATTTCGCAGAGAACTCATTTTTTTCGCAAAGCTTTTACAGCGAAGGTATTTCGAGTAGATATGGTACAACAGTGACGGGCTATTGGAATTGGAATGCGATGCATGACGAGGGTGGCGATTAGCGAATCGGGTATTACGTACTGTGGCATTGGGTAGATTGGTATTTGCGCGACATCTTGTTGGGAAGAATCTGTTGTGATGAAATAGAGGAGTGTGCCTTGGCGGTGGTAAAATTACTAATATTATACGCCTTTGGTAATACTTGATCTAAGCTGCTATCTATAAATGGTCAAGCTGCTTCGGTAATGCGACGATGAATAACTGAATAGGCGATGGTAGTGGTGGTGGTACGTCATAATATATATATTTCATTCTTGTAAACATTTATACGCATACGTACGGGTAGATGGCTACTGACAATTAAATTATTATATTTCTTCCTTCCCATAATTACTAATGTATAACAAGTTGTTGGAATTTTGAAGATCGAAATTTTTTTTACACTGAATTTTGCGGTGGAAAAATCGACATACCTGCTAAATTCGTCGTATTCGTGTGTGGTTTTTACCTGGGGAAAAAATGCCCGAGACCAGGTGACCTTGGAATTTGTTCATCGAGCTGTTCTTCATTTTGGGAAATTCATAGGTAAACCATTTAATCGGTCTAAAGCTTCAGGCACAGATCTGCAGCTTGATTTTGGGAAATCTTTTTTGCCCTTTTAGTGCGAAAATTGGACAATTCTTGAAAAATAAAGAGGATATTATTGTCAGAGAAAGCTATAATCTGAAAGATTTTAGAAAATTTTGGAATAATAATTACAGTTTGAAATTGAATATTTTTAGTCCATTTTTCAAATTTCTTCATGTCGGGGAGAGGGAGGATTTCTGTGAGCCCCTCTCTTCTTACGAGACCCACGCCTGAAGCTTTAGAAAAATTTTATAACAATTTGTCATCTTCATCCCTTCATTTTATTCTCATTCGTTCACTTCATCTGTCTTTGTTTCTTTCCCTTTTTAATTTCTTTGAAAATAAATTTTCTAATTTTTTTTGCTCGAAATCCAAATTTGAGAAAATCAATGAGAAAGACAAATGTTCAACTTCTAACGCTGGGCAATTTTTTGCTCAGAATTTTCTCAATAAAAATGCAATGATTTGATGAAATAATAACAAAAATTAAAATTCGAAATCGCGAATAATGAACTAATTTTGGTAAAAATTGGGAAAGGTGTGAAAAATGTTTATTTAAGAGGTAGTATACCTTGAAAAAAAAATTTTCAAACCAAAATTATGAAAAAAGGTTGGAAAATCAAATTTTTGAATTTCTGAAGACCTTCCCACTGCATAAAAAACTTTGAAGAAAATATGTGATAGATCTAAACTAGACACCTACATGACATGGATTTTTTTCGTAATTATAAGCGTTAAAAAGGTTACCAAAATGACTGCTGGAAACCTTAAAATGCCCACTTGACCTTGAAAAAACCTTCGAAATTTTTTTATAAAATTTTCTGGAGAAGCCTTTGATAGTATCTCATATCCATATGAGATTGAAAAAAATTGGATGGAAATTGCCAAAAATAAAAATTTCAGTTTCGGGCCTACTCTCGAGAAATGTTCAAAACCTCAGCTGAAGGCTGATTTAAAATACAAACCGAGAAAATTGGCTTTAGAACGTCCGAAAAGCATCAAAAAAATTTCCCCTCAATTTTTGACTATTTACAAAATTCTCTTTCATTTCACATTGCAATTTATGCATAATAATTGTACACATCATATCAACCCATATTCATTTCGCATCGAAATTTCACGTTACACCGCGTCAATCTTCCAAGGTCATTCATTATCTTTATCGGCGAACAAGTTGATCGAGAGGGTGGGAAGGAGGAAGAATCATCTAAATTCCAACAATATTTCAAACCTCCTATACCATACGTAATAATTGCACTCTTAATTTATATAAACTTTTGCTTGTTTTTCTTACTTTCTCGAACGCTACCTACACACACACACACGTTTATTCTCTCGCAAAAAAATACGTAACGTAACGAAACGTAAAGAAAGCGAAACCACACCGTACGACGATGATAACTTGACCAAAACGGACGGGCACATATTAGAGGGGGATAACGTCGAAAGTCAGGGCTCGCGAATCGACCTAGTGACCAGTACGTTCCGTTACGACGACCCTGTCGAGTTCACCTCGAAGCTGCTGTCAGCCGAATCGAGCACTGCCAATGCTATCGATCCTCTTCTGCGGGACGATCTAATTCCGGTGACACAGTCCGAGCCGCAGCCAGCCACGGATATAGAATCCAGCGGCGATGGTCAGCCAGTCGACGAGGATTACGCGCCAGACCGGGGTGTCAGTTCGACGCGTACTTCCTCGGTCACGCCGACCGAACGTGATTATTCGAGCGTTTCTAATTCGGAAACCGAGTTTGAAACGGAAATAGCTCCTTCGAACACATCGATTGTTTCAGAATTCGAAGAATACGTAAGAATTTTCAACCAACCCGATATATCGGACGTTACCAACGACACCGTGGACGTTCAAACGACTACACATATCGTCGTAAATGGTAATACCAACGCACCAGGAAATGATACGAGCGTTTCTGACGAATCGTTGGCGGCGCAGACGACGACGATGGTAACGCAATTATCCGCTGCCAATGTGCATGCTGCGGACGAGACAACGACAACAATTCCAAATATTGCGCAACCTGCCACCGACACAGGAGCGGCTACTACTAACTTCGACGAATCGAATCCGGTAATTGAGAAATTAGGCGAGCCATTCGTGCAAGTGGAAAATAACCTCGAACGTGATAAAAACGTCAGCCAACGTGTGGGTGATCGAAACGTAACGACCGATGATGTGCGAACGACCACCGAAGTCGAAAGTAGTCCAGAAATACATCCACAAATTACGGTTAGACCCAACGATGCGGTTAAAATTGACGAAATTACTCTGACCGCGGACACAACCTTCAAGGTCGAATCAGACTCATCGACGAAATCAAAACTCGAAGAAATTGGCAAAGGCACGGAAGCGCCTGTTGTTGGAGGCGAACTCACAACTACTGTTGTCGTCGACGAAGAACAACGTCAATCGCTGACTACCACAGATTCTCAAATTGGAGATACCAAAACGAATAGCAACCAGTTCCTAACCACAACTTCATCTTTGGTAAACCCTGTCATCGAAAGCTCATCTACTGATACATCTACGGATACTCCTGAAAGGGAAGAATCTACTAAAAATGAAAATCCATCAACAAACTTCGATCAAACAACACCCGATGATTCGAAAATCACCACTTGGATTCCTGACGCGATTAGGTCCACCTCTGAGACACCAATTGATACGACTACACCATCAATGAACTTCGAGGAGCCTAATGGAAGCGCTAGTTACACAGAAACCGTTGTAGTTGAAGTAGCGACGTCTAGGAGTCAAGAAAAAGGAACCGTTGCAAATTCGGTTGTCGAAGAACCTACAACCCTGCCAGAAAATTCTTCGAACACGCTAGTAAATATTTCCCCTCCACTGAGCTCAACGCCGCCTGAAGAACCTCCAAAAACACCAGAGGGCGATTCTACGTCCATGGAAAGTGAACACAAATCATCTGAAGAAGAGAAAACGTCAACCAACGCACCCTTCTTGGGGTCTTCTACGGTATCCTCGACAGAATCCACCACCACTGTCATACCACCAACTCGAGAGATAGAAACAACAGCTTCGTCATCAGAATCACAACCAACCACACTCGCTCCGATAACACAACCACACGAGTCTGGAACAGAACCCTCTACGGATGCTCCCACTACAGTTGGTACTTTATTGCCAGAGCAATCTTACACAACAAGTTCGCTGGAAACTACCACATCTTCGGCCGATTTTCCATCCCAAAAGAACACTCCTTTGAATGACACCACACCAACGACACTGCCTCCTGTCGAAACTCCCAAACCTACAGAAACTTTCAACGTTGACTCAACAACCACTGCCAATCCATCAGAGGTTACAACCCAGTCAGAACTGACTGAACCGACAACTCAGCCGTACTCGTCCGAAACTCCCCCGTCTTCACCGCCTACTCCAACTGCCGAACCGACCGTATTAGAAAAATCAGGCTTTGGCAATGCCCCGAACGAACCAATCGCGCAAACAACCCCTTCGTCTGTCTCTAACTGCACCTCCACCAGCGATACGATCTCTATACAACCAAATTGTACAGCAACCTCTAACGAAATACGCTTACAAACCCCTCGTAACAAAACCGCAATAATAACCGTTCGAACTAGACCGATAACATCTAGCTCGAGACACAGTTGCACTAGCAATGCGGACTGTCCAAGAATGCGGATATGTTTAAATAAAATTTGCACGCTAAAAAACGACTCACAGCTTGCGAAATCCGGACTCGGACTGTCGTTGGCCGAAACGTCGGATTTTCTTAGAGGTATTTTTCTCTTCTCTATTTCTTAATTTTCTACTTACCTTTTTTTCTCTCTTATAACCTCCCTTTTTATTCGATTGAAAAACAAAATTGACGAGAGTATCGTTATCGGAAAACAGTTCATCGATGAAAAACAAGCTGGCCAATGCGAAACAGCAAAATTATTCTGTTTTTCATTTCCTGCTCGTCGTGGTAGATATAAATTCTTCATTACTTTCTTTCTCGCTTGAATTTAACACGACGAGACATGCACGTTTAAATGGGCCACCGTTGAACAGACCAACCGAATAATTATCATTGTAAGTAAGTAATTTAGTAAACGCTGCACCGCTTTGCGTTATAAAATACAAAACAAATTAATTACCGTCAGTGGTATCTAAAATTATACCTTCGGTTGGTCTTGGTATATTCGATAACGACGCTCTCTGCTCGAAAGTAATTTCATTTTGGGATCCCCTCAATTATATTCTTCTTTCGGGATACACTTTTTTTTACTGTTTTTATTCTGCATGAAATTGGCATTTTCAATTATAGCCTTCGAATAAAAAAAAATAGAAAAAATGAGAACTCTCAAAACTTTGAAAATTGAATCTAGAGTCCCGTACCTATACGATAATACCTCACACATATATGTAGATAGTTCACCACTGTCGTGAACATGCCATATGCGTATGAGAAAGGAGAAATGCGTTTCTTTCGAACAATTAATCGTAAATAATTATGTACACGTATTTGCACTGTTCATACCTCGTAGTACAGTAGAAACGCATTTCTTGTTCTCGTACTCGTCTTCTAAGGAACCCGTGCATCAGTTTATAGCGTATTTAATTATAATTTTAACTTATTCGTAAATGGAGTTGGAGTCGTCACGACGATGCTTCTACGGTAACCAAAAAAAAAAAAAAAACCAACTCGTAAGTACAATGACGAGGCGTTTTTGTCTTTAACGGCGATGAAACCATACCAAGTGCCGTTTACTTTAACTCGTAAAAAAAAAGAAAACAAAATCTGTTAATTTTAATTCACCTAAAATGTGAAACTCGATCGTCAGATTGCGTTGAAAATTCGTTAACTCGACTACCGACTCCATTTTACGAACGAATATCTACCCGTGTGAATAATACCTGGACACTAATTCGTTGTAACATAATATGTACAAATAAAAGGCATTAACGATAGCCGGCACCAACTTTGCCAGCTGGACACAAATTGTTTGGAAAACGAAGCCTGTTTTAACGGTGTGTGCGAAGATCTGTGTTCAATAACTAACATATGTGCTGCGACTGCTAAATGTCACGTGGTCAAGCACAGGCCAGTATGCACATGTCCTTCCGGATACCAAGGAAATCCCGCAGTTGAATGTTATTTACCAAAAACATGTAAGACTAACGAAAAGCATTCGTTATCTAATGTAATTTCTTACAATAAATCACACACATACACGAATCATACCTATTAACAATAATTAATACGCTGACCATCGACAAATAAGAGGAACATGCGAGTGAAGGCTATCTCAGGCAGCAAAAGGAAAGTGAATTTGAAGAGAAAAGTGTAAATAATAGTGGTAGTAGGTAAGAAGCACATATTTGCTCTTACTTCGCTGAAAAAAGTGTACAAAGTTGGTAAAAGTTGTAGTATGGTATACGTAATTACGTATGTGTACAACTGTACAATAAGGGTCAGTAGAATACGAAATATTTTGCACGATTTTGTAAATTCAATCACAATGGAACGATATCGAAAGATACCTACAATCTATAGATGTATACAATATCCAACCCATTTACCGGTTCTTTCTTCTCTACTCTCTGTCTGTATAGTAATACATGTTTTTATGAAATACGCTCCCTTTAGTGACCTGTCATACCGATTTGGATTGCTCAATAAATGAAGTTTGCCTCCAAGGCGCTTGTCAGTTACCATGTTCTGCTCATAACCCCTGTGCTCAAAATGCAGTCTGCAAAAATACGAACCGCGGTCCGGATTGTAGTTGCATTGAAGGATACCAAGGAAACGCATTTGTTGGCTGCGTTCCAGGTTTGTACAATATTTCAAAAAAAAAAAGTAGAAAAAAAATCATCTCTCACGAGACATGCTTGAAGGCTATTCTACCAAACACCCAAAACTACCCCGTGAAGAGCGTTCTTCTTCTCACCGGCTTCTCGTGGGAGTTTTGTGATGTTACGAGCGTTACAAGAATTGCCTTTGGGGAACGAGTTTAATATGCATCGATCGGGCTAAAAAATTTTGGGTGTTTTTTTCTGATGTAGTGGCACAAAAATAGCTGAGGCCTGCGGGGTCCCAAAATTTTTTTTACAAATTTTTCCCGGGACCCCCCCAGACCTCAGCTATTATTGCCACTACATTAGAAAAAAAACACCAAAATCGAAAAAGTGGTTTCCAAATCTCAACACGATGTTTAGTTCAAAACTTACTGATTTTTTATTTTTTTTTTTTTTTTGCAAAAAATATTCTTGACAATCACTATGATTTGGCAAAAATGAAATGAAAAATTGAAAAAACTGAAAAAACATTGGCAAAAAATTGTTTAAGAAATCACATTTAAGAAAAACTAAAAAAACTAAAAAATCTTGGGAACTCCATAAATTTTCGAGAGAGCAAAAAAAAAATCAATTCCTTCGATAAAATGATATTTAAAAAGTGTTTGAAACATTTGGAAAAATTCCTTCATTTTATCATCAGAATTTGTTTTTTAACATACTTACTTTGGAAAAATTTTCAAAAAAGTTCTATTAAAAACTTTTTTTTAGAATTTTAATAAAATTGCTATCTAAACATCCTCAATGAAACGCCACCATTGGTTTCTTCCAATATTATTTATAACCTCAATTTCAAATTTATAATTCAACTCTTCGCATTGCCCACACGCCTCCAGTCAAAAGGCTGAAGGCTGAGCACTTCAGGAACAACTGACAAAAAATAAATTAATTGGGCAAATTGGCTTCTAGAAAAATGATTTTTCTTTCAAAAATAACGACCTACCGTTAATTTTCTTTCAGTCGAATCATTCAAATCAATATGCCAATACAACGAAGACTGTCCCCCCGATAAATTATGCGACCGACTGAATCGAAACTGCATAAATCCATGCTTCGAAGACTCTTGCGGCGAGAACGCCGAATGTGTGCCAAAAAATCATCAAATTGAGTGCCGTTGCCCGCACGGTACCAGCGGCAACCCATACATATCCTGCACAGCTGGTGAGTACAACATCCAACCTACCTAATAGGCTTACACCTAAATTACTCAATAATATACCGCAAAATTCACACCACTGCATTTCTCGGTGCGTCCGCGTCCACGTTGTTACAATTATTATGCATAATTTTTTTGAGGTCGCTCCTTCGCCGACCGCACATAAGAGTCGTGGTCGTTAATCGCGGCTATCGACCGTTAAATAATCTACTTAGCGCGCCGTCTATGGCGAAAGAAAAATTGAGAGAAAAAAAACACGCATCATAATGGCAAGAAAAATCGTCGATAAATTATTAAATCAATAAAACAACTAGGCGAATTTTGTAAACATTATTACGTACGAAGGCGGTCAATTAGGTACGCTTATACGGTGCATTATTCGCTTCTCCCGTTACAGTAACCGGGTGCAGGCGCGATGAAGAGTGCGCTTCGAATGAGGCATGCGTCGAAGGTAAATGCGGCAATCCATGTCGCTGCGGTCCGAACGCCGTTTGCGATGTCATTTACCATCGAGCTTCTTGCAAATGTCTGCCAGGATACAATGGAAATCCGCTCGAAGGATGTAGAGGTACGACTGGTCGAAACTTTGGTTTAGTATTTTGCAAAATAGACACCCAATAACTGATAATTTCTCCTTTCAGCTCCCAAAAATCCTTGCGAACCGAACCCTTGCGGTATGCACGCTCTATGCGAACTCGAAAACGCAAATCCTGTTTGTTTCTGTCCGAAAGGAATGACTGGAAATCCATTCCAACAATGCAGTAAGTTCATCTCGACGCGTTAATTTTTCCAGTAAAAAATCGTCCATTTCTAACCCATCGTCGAACCCTGTTTTGCAGTACCGGAAGGCGAAGATTGTACACCAAACCCATGCGGCCCTCATTCCGGCTGTAGAGTAGTCCAAGGATCCGCTGTCTGTTTCTGTTTACCCGAATTCGAAGGAGATCCACCAGTCACGCCTTGTCACCTGCCAAAGAACCCTTGCAATCCATCACCATGTGGACCCAACACCCAATGCACCTTGACCAACACCGGATATGCCAAGTGTACCTGTTTAGATGGCTACGTCGAAAGTCCTAACACCATCAGAGGCTGCATAGAGAAGAAGAATCCGTGCGATCCGAATCCTTGCGGATTAGGAGCCATATGCGATCCCAACCGCACACCTTGCTGTTTCTGTCCAGAGAACACCATCGGAAATCCTTATAAATATTGCGGAGGTGGGTAAAAAGAGCATCCTCCGAGATCGATTTTCGATTACATTTCGACTAAGAAGTTTTGTTTCAATGCTGTTGTTTTCTGTTTCTTGCAGAACCGGTTAAAACACTTTGCTTGCCGGGACCTTGTGGCCATAATTCCGACTGTTACGTTACTGGAAATACCGAACAATGCTTCTGTAAGCCTGGTTTCCAAGGTGATCCGTATACAGCTTGCCATCCGATACCTACAAATCCCTGTAGTCCAAATCCATGCGGACCTTATGCTACTTGCACTGTCTCCCATGATGGTTCGTATACATAATAATGATCAAAAAATGTGAATTTAGCTTTCGAATACTGATTTGGAAATTTTTTCTCCATAGGTCAAGCACACTGCAACTGCCCTCCTGGAATCGTACTTGATTCTCATGGCGGCTGTACCGGATACGAATGCACTATCGACGAAGATTGTCCATTTAATAAAGCTTGCGTTGCGTACAAATGTCAAGATCCATGCCCAGGATCCTGTGGCATTGGAGCGACATGCAGAGTCGAAAAACACCACCCAGTTTGTACTTGTAATCACGGTTTAACCGGAAATCCGCTTACTAGATGTTACCTTCTCGGTGGGTATTTTATTCAACGGTCGAAATAATTCGATCCTCGTAGCATTCCATTACACGTGAATTTTTTCCCATTCGCAGAAACCCAACCAGAACCGAACCCTTGCCAGCCATACCCATGCGGACCCAACACTTACTGCAAAGTAACTGGTAAACGGGCACAATGCACTTGCATGGAGAACTTTGTTGGGGACCCTAAAAAAGGCTGCAAACCAGAATGTGTCTTGAACACAGACTGTCATTCCGATAAAGTATGCATCAACTATCAATGTAGGGACCCTTGCGGCATCAAGAACGTTTGTGGTCTTGGCGCCGTTTGCTTGTGCCGTGATCACATGCCAACTTGCATTTGTCGCGAAGGATTCGCTGGAAATCCATTCGTTCAGTGTGTACCAAAACGTAAGTCTAAAAACATCGCCTTTTCTCTCATCAAAGACATGCAACTGGAGCCTAATTTGTGAAATTTTTCAACAGCTAATTACCCGTATCCGAACGCAACGTTACCATGTACGCCATCGCCTTGCGATCCTACCAACGCGTGCCACGTGCATGGAACCGATGTGGCGATGTGCGACCCTTGCTCTGGTCCAAATGGCTACCATAATCCGCACTGTCACCCCGAATGTTTATATAACGCCGATTGCCCCTTCAACTTGGCCTGCTTGGGTCAGAAATGTCTGGATCCTTGCGTCGGTGCCTGCGGTATCAATGCACATTGTACCGTTGTGAAACACGCGCCAATTTGCTCATGTCCCGAACCGCTGAGTGGAAATCCTTACGAACACTGCTCTCCGATTAAAAGTAAATTTACAATAACACATTTTTAAAAAATGTAAGACCGAACGAGTCACTAAATTTTTAATTATTGCAGCACCTCCAGCTCCAAGTGATCACTGCCATAGAGATCGTTGCGGTGCTAACGCCATATGCAAAAATAACTACGGTAACGTGATTTGCGAATGTATCAAAGGATACTATGGCAATCCTTATTTGGCCTGCAGACCAGAATGCGTGATAAATACGGATTGCGCTCAGACCAAAGCTTGTTTGAATAACAAATGTATAAACCCATGTGTTGGCGTTTGCGGTGTTAAGGCCGAATGCCAAGTCATCAATCACCAACCGATATGCTACTGTTCGCAAGGTTTCACCGGAGATCCATCCATCAACTGTTATCCAACTCCGTCCAACGGATGTAAGCTGTCGAATTTCTCACTTCCTTTGGATATTCTACGTACCAGGTGATTTACTTGTGATTTTGGTTTTCAGATTTACCGCCACTACCTCAGGGTAGGCCATCAAACCCATGCGATCCTTCTCCATGCGGAGCAAACAGCAGATGTCTCATATCGTCGCAAGGCTACGCCACATGTTCCTGCCTACCAGGATATCGTGGATCGCCACCGTATTGTAAACCCGAGTGCGTCGTCAGCACCGAATGCTCTTTAGACCAATGTTGTATCAATCAAAAATGCTCCGATCCTTGCCCCGGCACTTGCGGAATAGGTGCTCAGTGCTTCGTCATAAACCACAATCCTATTTGCAGTTGTCCGCCGGGACATGTTGGCGATCCATTTGTTATGTGCGTCTTACCACCAGGTATGCATTTTCTGATAATTTCCCAAGCCACGAGATAATGGCAGAATACTGACCGAAAAATTCGAATTTCCAGTCGAGCAGATACCGTACATTCCAAAAGATCCTTGTGATCCAAACCCATGTGGTCCCAGTTCCATCTGTCAAGTAAGAGAAGGCCATCCTGTATGCTCTTGCATCGCAAACTATCTTGGAAGTCCACCGTATTGTCGTCCAGAGTGTGTTATGAATCAAGAGTGTCCATTCGACAAAGCCTGTATTCACGAAAAATGTCAAAATCCGTGCAGCAAATCTTGCGGATTGAACGCTAAATGCGACGTAGTCAATCACACCCCATACTGCACTTGTCTGCCAGGCTATGAAGGAGACGCCTTCATCAGTTGTTCTAAAATACCACCAAGTAATTACTTTCTCTTCCTAGTACCTACTCGTGAAACTGATGATTATTAGAGTCAACTTAATGGATTTTTCTTTTAAATTTTCAACAGCCGTCCAACCACCGGTTCCCAAAGATCCATGTTACCCTTCGCCTTGCGGAGAAAACGCTCAATGTTCAGTATACGACGGTACCATTAGATGTACTTGCATCCCTCCGTACATTGGAAACCCATATTCTGGAGCATGTCGACCAGAATGCGTGATGAATAGCGACTGTGCACCAAACGCCGCCTGCCTTTCTAGTCACTGCAGAGATCCTTGTCCTGGAGTCTGCGGAATAAACGCCGAATGCACCGTTGTTAATCACATTCCAGTCTGTACATGTTTCCCTGATCACGTTGGTGATCCGTTCCAATCATGCAGACGAAAACCTATCGCCCGTAAGTACATACCTACTTACAAAATGTAAAAATTAAGAAATACTCGATCTCGAAACAGAAAAAAATTCTTCAACGCTTTCGTTATTTTTGGCAGCTCCTCAACCAAAGAATCCTTGCGAGCCATCTCCGTGTGGCCCTAATAGCAGATGTGAAATTAGTCATTCGCATGCACTTTGCTCTTGCAATCTCGGTTTTATCGGCGAACCACCGCATTGTCGACCCGAGTGCGTGACCAGCTCAGAGTGTAGTCCTAGTCTGGCGTGTATATCGCAGAAATGTGCCGATCCGTGCCCAGGTACCTGTGGCTTACACGCACGTTGTTCGGTCGTCAATCATAATCCGATTTGTAGCTGTCCACCGAACACAGTCGGCGATCCGTTCGTTAGATGCGTACAAGAAGGTGAGTACAAATTTCGCAAATTTTCACGGACGATATAAATATTACAATTTCCCACATACTGAACATTGACTGAGGTGAAATTTAAAAAAATATTGTTTCCTGTAAAATAATTTCTATGCTTGAAAGTTTGAATTTTTTGCAACGCGAGTTTTGAACTTCCGAAGTTGATAGAATTTTCAAGAGCTCAAGAGCACAACTTCTAATTTTCTACAAACTGAGAATCGACCATGACAAATTAAAAAAAAAAGAAAAATATGAGAAAACTTTCGTACTTAAAAGTTTGATTTTTTTGCGTATAAAAGAATTTGGAGAATTCGGATACACAACAAAACAATATTTTAAATATTCGGTTCAGGCAAAATTGAAAAATCAATTAAAATACAACGAAAATTTTTTCAAAAAATACAAAATAAGAATTCAATGGTAAAGCATTTTGAAAAAATCGAAAATAATTTCATTTTAAGGTTCTTTGAATTTTTCAAAAAAAAATTGAAATCAAATGTAATAAACATTTTTATAACTTCAACTTCAGAAAATTGAAAAAATGTAAAAGATCACACTTGACAAAAATTTCAAAAAAATTTTATTTTGCAAAAAATTTTAAAAAAATTGATTTTTTGATTTTTTCAATTTCCTACATAAAAAAAGGGGAGGTAAATATTTTTGGGGGTTGTTTTGACTTCTTTGAATCTGTTGAAAAAAATTTTCTATTTACACTTGGGGAAGAAATTTTTTTTTAAAAACCACCCTCTCCCCTGAAAATACTCCAACCAGGGATCCTAAATTTTTGTTTAAATTTTTCCTCATCGTGGTTAACCTTTTCGAAATTTACTAAACCCTTTTCAATCATTTTTTTTTATTCGTGTAATGAACAGAAAAGTCAGCTGCTCTCGAAAATAATTTTTTCGTAAATCGATCAATCGACTGACCACATTAATCAGTAAGAAACGTGATAGCATGTCATTAACCTTAAGCTTAAGCATATTCAACGTCGTGTCTCACGTCAGTGGAAAGTATGCAAATCCTCATACTGACCTAACACGTTCGTTGATAAAAAAGATTAAAAATTTACGAATCACGAACGTACGTTTATCGCTCTAGCATACAAAGATGCGCTGCGCATACGATGATGCGATACGAATGTGATACGTTCAGATGAAGAATTTTGTTTACATTCGAGATACGAATATTCGCGAGAGTTGAACGATGATGAGAAGCAGTAGCAAATTGACTGCGGTCCAATTTTAACACCGAACTGATGCCAACTCATAAAGACCCATCACATGTACCCAAACCAAGTTCTCATTACATAATACCATTTAAAATTATTTACCCCGCGTCCGCGTTCGAAAGTACAAACACTCTACGTTTTCTATACGTATAATACCGGTTCACCTCGACTTTACAATTTTCCGCGTTTGCAGTGTGTTCTCGTCGCGTCGCCGGCGTCGGTCGATTCGCTAAAAACATCTTTGACGCTTGTCATCTCGTCACCTCTCTTCTCGTTCATCTTACGGTTCAGAAAAGTATGTAAATACACGCTAACGTAATACACGTGTTTGTTTCCTTATCTTTACCGAAACACTATGTGCTCAAAATGAACGTTATTTTATAATTAATATCATTTTTTTTTTCTTACTCGGTGTCTTTAAAAAAGTTATAAGTATACGCGAACGTAAATGAATTATGCATTAAACTGGTTACTTAACATCTGGCCATTCAAGGCTGTCATGTGAAACTCGTGCTCTTTACGTTGTTATCATTACCGAGTCATTATCTTTGTGTTTACCCGCGTTACCTCGCACACGATGGCGCAGCAGCGTTTACTTTGATAACGACGACGACGACGACGACGAAGACTACTCGACAAGTAAATCGGAGTGGTTCGTTTCAGTGTCGAGGTATCTTACCGTATTCTCGGACGTGCTCCATCTAAACAAACAAGTATTCGCGATGACTTCGAAACAGTTAACTTACGCCGAAACGTTGCACCTTCGTAAACTGCACATCGGTCTATCGTGTCCGCTATTCTTCAGTGAACAACCTGTGAAGATAGTTCGCGCCAAAGGTCAGTACATGTACGACGAAGACGGCAATCGATATTTGGACTGCATCAATAACGTAGCACACGTAGGACATTGCCATCCTCAAGTGGTATCCGCCGAAACCAGCCAAGCAGCCGTACTCTGTACCAACACCAGATTCCTCAACGATAACCTCGTGCTGTACGCCGAAAAGCTCACTTCCCTATTCCCCGACCCACTTTCCGTATGCTTCTTTGTCAATTCCGGCTCCGAAGCTAACGACTTGGCTCTTCAATTGGCCAAATGCCATACCAAGCAATCGAACATCATCACCGTCGATCACGCTTACCACGGACATGTTTCCGACGTGCTGGCCATCTCGCCGTATAAATTCAACAAACGTAAAAACTACACGTTACCAGATTGGGTACACATAGCTCCATCTCCGGACTCGTATCGAGGTAAATACACCGGCGAAAAGCACTCTCCCGAAGAACTCGGCCAACTCTACTCCGAAGAAGTGAAAAAAATCATCGAAAAGGTAAACGGAAAAGTAGCCGGATACATAATAGAAAGTCTGCAAAGTTGCGGCGGTCAGGTAATGCTGCCACCAGGCTACCTTCGCCAAGTCTATCGGTACGTTCGCGACGCCGGAGGAGTCTGTATCGCAGACGAAGTTCAAGTAGGATTTGGCCGAGTTGGCACCCACTGGTGGGCTTTCCAGTTACAAGGCGACGACATCGTGCCGGACATTGTGACCTTGGGCAAACCCATGGGTAACGGTCATCCCACCTCTGCGGTCATAACAACGCCTCAAATAGCGGCCAGTTTTTACGCCACCGAAAACGAATGGTTTAGCACTTTCGGAGGTAACCCTGTGTCTTCTGCCATTGGTTTAGCCGTCATTGACGTAATCGAGAAAGAAAATTTAATTCAACATGCCCTGCAAGTGGGTCAACACCTGCTACGGTTACTCGAGCCTTTAAAGCTGAAGCATAAATTAATCGGAGATATACGAGGGTTTGGTTTATTCATCGGAATCGAACTGGTCAACGATCGAGTCACAAAAGAACCGGCCACAGAACAGGCGAAATACGTTTTAGCTCAGATGAAGTCCAGATACATTATACTCAGTCGAGACGGACCTCACGAAAATGTACTCAAATTGAAACCGCCGATGCAATTCAACAATGAAGACGCCGAATTTTTCGTCAAAAATTTGGATGAAATTTTAACACAAATGTAAACGTCTGCCAAGCTCAATTCAGCAGTAAAATATTTATCTATACATTAAACAAAATGAGTGAAACATCGCGTTGCTCATTTAGCCACGAGTGAAAAAAAGGAGCTTGAACGAGTTATTCTAGTCGCCAGCATGCGAAATTCGAACAATATCTATCTTATTTGAAATTGGAAAGTTTTTTCTGAGAAAACTACCCGATTTTTACCAGATTGTCGTCTTAATTTCATAAAATTTCTAAATAGTTACCAACGTTAATTATAAGCTGTTTTTACCAAATGTTGAGCCAACATTGTACATCCATTTGTTATTGTTATTTTTTTCTAATTTTCGTATTATACCTAATCATCTTGTATCAATTAAAATGCCTTCCGAATATTTCCATGAATTCGTATTTTCAGGTAAATGTTTTGTCGTTCGGATACCGACAAATTTCGAGAGGTAATAATTGGAATCGCATGAGTGATCATTCTAACGTGATAATCGGTTTCTCTTTCGTAATGGGCCGTTCATCAATAAAAATAATTGCTTCATTGAAGAGAAAAATGTAAACAACATGACTGAGAATTACACGCAAGTAAATCAGTTTCGGCCAAACAAAACGTATTAAAATTTCCCACAGGATTCAAAACGCGTACTGATTTTTTCCACCTCGCCCTCCGCTGATCAAGTCCCCCTCCACACTGATATTTTTTGTTCAATGCAGTAGCAGTTTTATAACAATTTGAAATGGATTAAAATTTCACGCTGAATTCGAAAATGACAGCAAGGAATTTTTTCAATTTCCTCTCCCTATTACATACAACCTCCTTTCACGACTTCGGAGGTTGGAAAATACTTCGGAAATTGAATTTCGGCAACGTAACCCCCTTTCTCTAGGATTAATCAATACATCTGCCTTACATTGTTGCCTTTCTAACTGACAGCTCGCTTGACAGACGTTCCGAAAAATCGAATTTTGTGGCTCGTTAAAAATCATTCAAATTTTGACTAAACGCAAATACCTTAGAAATAGAATTAGGGCAACGTAGCCCCCTTCCCCTAGGGCTAATCAACCAATCTGCCTTAGTTTGCCGCCTTTCCAACTAATGGCTTACTCGGCAGATGCTTCAAAAATCAAATTTTAGGACTCATTGAAAATCATGCAAATTTTGACTAAAAGGAAATACTTTGAAAATTAAATTTCGGCAACGTAGCCCCCTCCCCCTTACCCTAGGGCTTGTTCAGCGAGTCAATTTGCTCCTTCACACTTTTTTCGCGACAATTTTGCCTGAAATTTCCAAAACTGAATTTTTACCTTATAAAAGTATTTTAAGTTTCGACGGGACAGGAGAAACAGGAGGGCAAATATTGGTCGAATGGAAATTCCAATGTCAGATTCGATTTCTGCTGGCCAAATTACCCCTATCTTCACACTTTTCACGATAATTTTGGAGAAACTTGAAAAATTCAATTTTTTGATCATTTTTTTCTGAGAATGTATAGGTAAGTAGGGGAAAATCAAAATTTTCAAGTTTTGTCAAAATTATCGCTAAAAGCGTTTAGATGGGGCTAATTTGACCTGCAGAATCGGCATCGGAATTTTCATTTGACCAAAATTGACTAGTTTAAGGGTGAAAATTCGATTAAAAACTACGAGAAATAAAAATTTCAGCTCCTCTAAAAGGAGTTAGGAGAGAAGTAGGGAGCTAAAAATTGTATCACATGGGTTTTCGACTATAAGGACCAATCTTCACTAGAAAATTTAAAACGCTGTTCTCAGGGCCGATTCACCATGCTTAATGGACTGTACCCTTTTTTTTATTGAACACTTTTTTTTAGTTTGCATTCCGTACCTCATCTGATCCCTCGCAAATTCAACCCTCGACTAATTTTCTACTTCATTTCAAATTACAGAACCACGTAACCCGCCTCCGGTACCGTACAACCCGTGCCATCCGTCACCTTGCGGCGCCAACTCCGAATGTAAAGTAACCGACGGCCGTCCTGTGTGCTCGTGTCTAGCGGGTATGCTCGGTACGCCGCCCTATTGTCGTCCGGAGTGTCTAATTCACGCCGACTGTCCGACCAAACTCGCGTGTTTAAATAACAAGTGTCGTGATCCGTGTATCGGTTCGTGCGGTTTTAACGCGCAGTGCACGGTCGTCAATCACCAGCCTATTTGTTCGTGCCACGAAGGCTTCCAAGGAGATCCATTTTCCGGATGTAATCCCGTACCAGGTAAGATTATCAATATACTGTCCGGGTGTTTGGCGCGGTCTTGCCCGCTTTTACAGCAGCGTACCGTATGTACAAATACGAATATTACTCGTTTCAGTTATACCGACCCCACTACCCGAACCATGTACACCCTCGCCTTGTGGCGCAAACGCCATATGCAAAGAATCCTATAACGCCGCCTCGTGCACTTGTTATCCGGGATACTTTGGCGATCCTTATGTAGGCTGCAGGCCGGAATGCGTGCAAAATTCCGACTGCGCCTGGCATCTTGCATGCGTAAACAATAAGTGCGTGAATCCGTGTTCTGGTGCTTGTGGTATCAATGCTGAATGTAAAGTTGTACATCATACGCCATCTTGCTTCTGTCTGCAAGAGTATACTGGCAATCCGTTGACTGCATGTAGAAAGATCATACACGATCCTAGTAAGGCTTCTGTGTTACGCTTTTGTACTTCTTCTTTTCTATCTGCTGTCACGTCGTCTTGTCTATTTCGACGTACATATTATAGCGATTGAATGGATGAAGCCAGTGGCACGTGTTCGAAATAAAACCGACATGGGCAGAAAGAAAAAAATCGTACACGAATTTTTGACTTGTGCCTTCGCTCTCAGTTGATCCATTCAATCGTTATTTTTGAGATGCATGTTTTGCTATGCCATGTTCTCATTTGCTTCATCTATTTTTCACGAACAAGAGGCAGGATAGTATGATACCTGTCCCAAATCTTGCTCGTCTGCTCATTTCATTTTGCTTCGACGTATGTTATCATTTATGTTATGTGTATTCAGCATGTACCGTCGACCTAATGGTGGCACACCCTTGCATGCGATCGCCTTGCGGCCCCTACAGTCAATGCAGGGCGGTCAACGACCACGCTGTATGCTCTTGCTTGACCGGTTACTTTGGTAAGCCGCCGAATTGCCATCCGGAATGTATCAGCAACTCGGATTGTCCGTTTGATAAAGCATGTTTGAATCAAATCTGCTCGAATCCCTGCATCGGGGTTTGCGGTTACAACGCGCGTTGCCACGTTGTCAATCACAACCCTATATGCAGTTGTAATTTAGGCTTTTCGGGAGATCCATTTGTTAGATGCGTTGAAATAAGAAGTAAGCTGGGCAGAAAGTTCGCTTTATACATGTACCTAAATCTGCGTATGTTATGTGTGCTTCACGCTATGTGGTTGGTGTTTTCTTTTGCATGTGCGCGCGCTAGAACCGGATATCGAACCTATTTCGACCAATCCCTGCGTACCTTCGCCTTGTGGACCGAATTCGGTGTGTCAAAACCACGCCGGTATTCCGTCGTGCTCGTGTTTGCAAAACTACATCGGTAGACCGCCGAACTGTCGGCCAGAGTGTACCACCAATTCTGAATGCGAAGGGCATTTAGCTTGTCAAAACGAAAGGTGTCGAGATCCGTGTATAGGATCTTGCGGCCCTTACGCTGAGTGCGTTGTCGTACATCATACGCCTGTTTGTACCTGCAAACCAGGGTACGCTGGCGACCCGTTCATACAATGCTCTCTAGTACCTCAACGTAAGCGAAAAAATTATTTTATCGCCGAGTTAACCTCTTTTTTTTAACCCAAGAATAAGAATCGAAAGTTCTAATTTAACAACTGTAGAAATTAACAATATTTGGCCGGCAAGATGTGCAAGAAATATTCCAAATGGAGTCGAATTGCCATTTAAACTACTTTCTGAAACGTTAAGGAAACGCCACTTCGAGAAAATTGTTACGAAAATGAATTCAATCAATCGGGCCATTTTTTGATCTTTTTTCGCAAATTTTTTGGTTTTTATTATGGAAGCTGTCAAAAAAGTTTTTCAAATTTTTTCAAGTTTCTGAATCTATGATGGGTAATCTTCTTTGAAATAAATGATGACAAACTTATCTAATCCTGCCCCACAAGACAGTTATAAACTATTTTGCAACATTACCCTGAGCCCATGAGTTTTTGAGGAAAATTCAAAACCTTCAACTTCTGAAAAATCCTAATTTCTTAGAATAATGAAAAATTCAAAAAAAAAACCACTTACCCGAATGCTTCCTCTGTAGTTTTCGCAAGTTCTGAGCTCGCAGTTTCTTCTGGCTTGATTTTATCCGTCGTCTACAACAAAAGAAAATTGAAAAAATGATAAGAACAAATTCAAACTATCATTAATTTCCGCTCCAGCGACAACAAAATAATTCTACAAATATAAAATAGTACAACATATTAGATAGTATGCTCTTTATCCGATTTACGACTGTCTTTGGGCCCCTTCCCTTGAACACACTTCCGCTAGAAGTTCAATAAGTTTTCTCGTTGTGGTTGATCTTTCGAGCTAAACGCGATTGAAATCAGTTTCCAAGGCCAAATCGCCAACGTTGACCGTCTAGTTCAGTTGGAAAATTTTCAAACTTTTGAACAATTCATCTCGCACATCTTACAATTTCTAACCCAGCACCAACCTCCAATTCGGTTTCTAACGTTCCCCTTTATTATTTTCCATAGCAATCCCAACTGAAATACCAGATCCCTGCCACCCTTCGCCTTGTGGCAGCAATGCAGTATGTAAGGAGCGCAATGGAGCTGGTTCTTGTACGTGTCTACCCGAGTATTCGGGAGATCCTTACACCGGCTGCAGACCCGAATGCGTTCTCAACAGCGAATGTCCCCGCGACAGAGCCTGCGTCAATAATAAATGCGTGAATCCTTGTATCGGAGTATGTGGCCAGAATGCCGAATGTAGGGTAATCAATCACGCTCCTTCGTGTAGCTGTATCATAGGACACACAGGCAACCCACTGGTTGCCTGTCATCCTACGCCAAAACCACCACCACGTAAGATTCTTCTTTCTTACTGTTTCTTTTCATCTTTTTCGTATTCATTTATTCATTTATGTACTGTATTATCTATGTTCTCTGGGTGAATGATAAATTTACAGAGCTCTTGGATTCTTATCTACGTTTACTGTCTTTGAATATTCTCAATGCACCAAACTCTATTCTTTTATTCTGTGCAACTTTGAGACTGTAAATCTGTCACGCATTCCAGACTTTATAAATGTATATGCGCATGATTGTATGTACTACGCTTAAGGTTGTGTTTTCTCTTCTTCTGCGTACTTTATAGCGAGACCAGAACGTCCGAAAAATCCGTGCATTCCTTCGCCGTGCGGACCATACAGCGAATGTCGGCAAGTCGACAATCACGCTGTATGCTCGTGCCAGAAAAACTACATCGGTTCGCCTCCGGCGTGCAGACCCGAATGCATGGTTAGCTCGGAGTGTCCGCAGAACAAAGCATGCATTAAGCAAAAATGTCAAGATCCTTGTGTCGGAACGTGCGGCTACAACGCACGCTGTCAAGTGGTCAGCCATAACCCGATATGTAGTTGTTCACCTGGGTTCACTGGCGATCCATTTGTACGCTGCGTTAAAGAAGAACGTAAGCAATACGAATACTTTATGCAGAGGAGGGGGGGGGGGGTCCAATATGCATATGCAACGTGTATATCGCACCTGAAGCGCACGCTTCAATTTGCACATGCTTATTGTCTGTTTTATATGTGCACCTTCTATTTGCATTGCTTGTATATTTCTCTAATTCTTCTTCTTCCCTTTTTTTCTTTCTTTCTATTTCTCTACTATAGCTGTGCAAACGGACGAGCGTCATCCGACAAACCCTTGCATACCTTCGCCTTGCGGACCAAATTCTCAATGCCGCGTTGTAGGTAGCAGCCCTGCTTGCTCGTGTTTAGAAAATTACATCGGACGACCACCGAATTGTCGACCCGAGTGTACGATTAATGAGGAATGTGCGCCCAATTTGGCGTGTCAGAATGAGCGTTGTCGCGATCCGTGCATAGGTTCTTGTGGCGCTCATGCCACTTGTGTGACAGTCCATCACGTTCC
The DNA here is from genome assembly GCA_900065295.1 of Paracoccus marginatus. Classification (NCBI taxonomy): domain Eukaryota; kingdom Metazoa; phylum Arthropoda; class Insecta; order Hemiptera; family Pseudococcidae; genus Paracoccus; species Paracoccus marginatus. Next base: position 24,116 of record FIZT01038791.1, read on the forward strand.
TCATTGCAACTGCGAGATTGGTTACACTGGTGATCCATTTGCCGGATGTATACTAATCGTTGAAGGTAATTTTTGAACATTTGAAAGGACCATGCTTGAGTAAAATATCAACCTGACCCCAATAAAAATTACAGTTCGACCACCAGAATCCCCGCAAGATCCATGCGTACCATCTCCTTGCGGAGCTAACGCCGTTTGTAAACAAAGAAACGGAGCAGGTTCTTGCCTCTGCTTACCAGAATATTATGGCGACCCGTACACAGGTTGCAGGCCAGAATGCGTTACAAATTCTGACTGCGATCGTAGCAAAGCATGTTTCAACAACAAATGTAGGGATCCATGTGTGGGTACTTGCGGTCTGAATGCCGAATGTAGGGTTATAAACCATGCTCCCTCGTGCACATGTCTTCCCGACTACATAGGAGACCCGATAAACGCTTGCCATCCTAAACCTAAGGGTAAGCATGTCACTTACTTGAATTTTCTATCGTCTTTACGCACTGACCAGGGTTGACGCGAGTCTCTGAAAATTGAGACTCGGAGTCGAAACGTGCGAGTCCTTGAGAATTGCGACTCCGAGTCACCATTACGCGAGTCGTTCGCAAGTAAGACTCGGAGTCCTCAGCGAGTCCGAGCTCGTTACGGATTTCCATTTTGCGAGTCTCATTTTTTATCACAATTTTACGTATTTTTTCACTAATAAAAATGAAAAATGAGCTAAATGTGTATATTGGAAGTTCAAATTTGAGGCCCCTTCTTTTCCGAGGCTCAATTTTGGTTTCAAGGTCAAGAATAAGAATCAGCACCCCCAAAAATCTATTTTGATACCGATATCACCCCCCCCCCCCCCCCAAAAAAAACAAAAATTACAT
>FIZT01038795.1:0-10544 GCA_900065295.1 Paracoccus marginatus
TTCAAGGGGAATGGTACACTTTACATGCTCCTAGTTCTCTTCCGTGAAGAGATAGGCACCATGCGTACGTAAAGCTTTTTGTTTCTCTCGGTTAGGGCGACCAACCGGTAAAATATCGTGAAAACTTAATGAATCACCCTGTATACAAAATTATGACTAAAAATTTTCAAGTTCCAAATTTTTTCACATTATTTATTCTGAATGTTTTTGAATGAAGTTTTCAGCTTTATTCGAATTTCAGAATTTTTTCAAAGCTTCCAAATTTCTACTTCAACTTTTTTCAATTTCCACAATTTTTTCTTTCAAAATAAGTAGCTCAAAATTACGTTATACGTATATTTCGTGATTCAATACAAAAATTGTTCGCGAATAAAAATAGAAAAATAATCGTAGGTGTAAAATTAATGTAGGTAGTAATATACGATAAAAAAAAAATCTCAAAAAAATCATAAGGCAAGGATTCATTGAAAAAAACTTAAAACAAACGTAAATAATAAAATTTTCATTCGAACTGGAAACGTGCTTCATTCATCAGATCCAACTAACACCAATCCGGTTTCTATTAACGATCGCGTGAACGTCTTGCAACTTCTTAGAAGATAACATAAGACTCCTTTTATAACTCCTCGCTTCGCGCTCATGGAAGAATGCGCTATCGATGAATTGGTCGAATTTAATAAAATCGGAGGATAATGTTGTTTTTTTGAGAAACGCTTTTTTCACGTCAGTCGAAGCTAGGATTTGTCGTTTCACAGCAGCAACGTAATGCACGTTGGTCGAACAAAAATTCAAATATTCGTTTAGCATCGATGCACCTCGGTAGCTTGCAGCCAATAAGCAACAAAATTCATGGATGTCAGGGAGGTGCATCATATAACGTTCCTTGAACTGGACAATTTCTTCGTCGTTGTTGAAGCATAATTTCATCATTTGTTGAAGAGAGCTCGGTGCAGCGCCGACGATAATATTAGGCCAAAATTTACGCCATATAAAATCGTTTTTACAATGAGAACTACATTCGGTTAACAGAGCGATGAAGAAGCTCATATCGTAATCGCAGTCAGAAACATGGTCAAGATTCTTCGGGTCCAAAGCTTCAAAGATCAAGTGCACGGAAAAATAGTTGCTGAAAATTTTACGTTTCAAGTGAATCGGAGTGTTAATCCATATTTCATGCACTAATCGACAATAGTTAGAATCATCACGACGGCGAAAAGCTTCTTTTACAAATTCTGCCATCAAGTTGGGGAATTCACTTTGCCGGATGAAGTGCGTAAGATAATGCCAAACCTGAAAGAAAGTGGTGCCACACGCTGCCCGGCCACGGAAAAAGTAGAACAGCAAATCTTCGATGATACTCCTTTCTTTCGTTATTATCGATCGTAATTGTTTCGAGTCCAAATTCAACATCAACAGCTCGGGAGTGGTCGGCTCGTTATTCACGCATTTCATTTGAAATAATTTCCCAGCAAATGTTACTTGTTCATCTTGAGATAAAAAATTCCAAAAGTACCCGATCGCTGTCCACTCCATATTTTTCATAACTTGGGCGCAGTTTTCCAACGAATTCGCATCGTTGCCAGGGAATCGACGTACGTCACCGAGCATAGTGCGGACCCAATAATGAATCATCGGATGTTTCTGCTCATCGTCATAATTTACGACTAGAGCATCATTGCGCACCAATGGCCAAATGTTACGAATCTCGTCCACCATGCAATTGATACAAGCAAATCCGAACTTCTCCACGCGGCTGATAGCATCGCTGATGAGCAGGTTTTTGGCCGTTTCTAGGAAATTGACGGTGCCATCGGGTTTTAGCACAAGTTCATCGATACATTTCACGAGGACTTCGTTAAGCTCGACGGTTTCGCGATCGAAGAATATCTTTTCTTTATGATATGTATACCATCTTTTAAGCGAATTACATACATGTTCATACGAATCGTCTAATATCTTCAATAACGCGGGTATGCCATCGGGGACGTACGACTCCACTGGAACGAAGCCGGCGACTTCACCGAAACTTTCCCAGTCATACTGGTCGTCACAAACGTCGATGAAATTGTGGGCGAACTCGCGACAGATATTCAGCGCCATCTCCTGCGAGGCAAGTTTTTTCAGCGTTGGAGCTGATATGAGGAATCGAGCCGGAGGTTTTGGAAGCGGCGACACTTCGGGGTTGGTCATTTCGAGGTCCGGTTTCGGGCTGTGGTTTCTTCAGCTTCGACGACAACGATCCGTCGTTAATCTATAATGAATACGAAGTCGAAATTTCGAGAATTAATACAACGAATTGTAACCATTCATAAAATTTTGAACTAAAATGAAACCATAATAACATGCAAATGAAAAAATTCACGGGAGATTTGAATTTTTAGAATTCAAAAAAAAAAATTTGCAGTTCCTCGTAATTCAAAATTTACAGAATTTTTTGTGTTTAAAAATTTTCAACCTTCAACATTTTTCATTATTTCCCAAGTTTTTGAATAAAATTTTCAATTAATTTCCACCAGAAAATTTCAAAATCCGTTCTCAGGACCGATTCACCGTACTTAATGGACTATACCCTTTATTTTTAGAATTGAAAAAAAAATTCCAATCATCAAATAGTTTGAATTTTTCAATTTTTTTTTTTTTATAAATTTTGATTTTCCAAATTTTTTTGAAATAATCAATTTTCATTTTTTTTTAAATTTTTCAACATTTTGTTGAAACTCTTATTCATCAGTTTTTTTCTATTTTAAAATCAATACTCAAATTTTCCAATTTTATCTTTTATTTCAAAAGTACACCATCAATTGCTCACAAATACAAGACAAATATGTGGGTATAAAAGTAAGCAAGCTCCAGGTACAGCAAATGAATAATGGTTTAATTCGAAAAAAAAAAATCAAAAATAAGTTAACAATAAAAAATAGTGATTCGTAAATAGAAAAATTTCGACAAAACCTAACACTAATTAACCAATAGATGAACCTCGATCTAAAACTATCAACTGAACTGGAAACGTGCTTCTTTATTCTTTCATCAAACCCAGCTGACACCAATCTGGCTTCTATCAACCTTCGCGTGAGCGTCTTGCAAACGCTGAGAAGACAACATAAGACCCCTCTTATAATCCCTTGCTTCGCGCTCATCGAAGAACGCGGTATCGATGAATTTGTCGAATTCGACGAAGGTCGAAAAGGCGGTATCGATAAAGGCTTTTTGAACGTCGGTCGAAGCGAGAATTTGTCGTTTCACAGTAGCAATATAATGCACGTTGGTCGAACAAAAATGCAAATATTCGTTCAACTCCGATACCCGATGGCTGCGAATCAATAAGCGACAATAGTCGTGGATATTAGGAAAGTGCATCATATAACGCTCTTTAAACTCGACAATTTCGTCGTCGTTATTGAAGCATAATTTCATCATGCGTTGAAGAAAGCTCGGCGCAGTTCCGACGATAAGGTAGCGCCAAAATTTACGCCATATTTCATTTCTCCGTTGAAAACTACATTCGGTTAACAGAGTAACGAAGAAGCTCATATCGTAATCCCAATTATCAATGAGGTTAAGCTTGCTCTTATCGTCTATGTCTAAAGCGTCGAAGATATCATACAGGTAAATATCGCTGCTGAAAATTTTACGTTTCAAGTGAATCGGCGAGTTGATCCATATTTGATTGATTAATCGACAGTTGGTAGGCCAGCTTCCGCGAAACGCATTTCTGACAAATTCCGCTAAAATATAGGGGAAATCGCTCTGCCGCATGAAATATGCAAGATAATTCCAAACGTGGACAAAGCCACCGCATGATGATGGGGAATAGAAGAAGTGCATCAGCACGTCATCGAGGACATCTCCTTTTTTCGCTGCTATTAATCGTAACTGGTCCGAATTCAACCTCAACAACAACTGTTCCGGAGTGGTTGCCTGTTTTTTTTTACATTGCATTGAGAATAAATCCCACCCGAATGTTACTTGTTCATCTTGAGATAGAAAATTCCAAAAATACTCTATCGCAGTCCACTCTATGTTTTTCATAATTTGAGCGCAGCTTTCCAACGAATCCGCATCGCCGCCAGGGAATCGGCGTACGTCACCGTGCATAGTGCGGACCCAATAATGAATCATCGCATGTTTCTGCCAACTGGGGTGATTTAAAATTCGATTATCGTCGCGTACGGATGGCCAAATCCTTCGAATCTCGTCCGCCATGCAATTAATACAAGCAAGTCTGAATTTTTCTACGATGGTTATAATGTCGCTGATGAGTAGGTTTTTGGCCGTTTGCAGGTAACTAACGGTACCGTTGGGTTTCAGCTCAAATTTATCGATACATTTCACGAAGACTTCGTTAAGTTCGGCGTTGTCACGATCGAAGAATACTTTTCCCTGGTGATAGTTAAACCAATTTTGAACCGAAATCTTCACCGAATCGGTGAGAGATTCACGTACGACCTGTGCCAACGCTGGTATATCTACGGATACGTTCGGGTCCAAGGGAATATCGGCAAAGAAATGGAACCAGCCGTACTGGTCGTCACAGATGTCGACGTCGTTGTGGGCGACTTGGCGACAGATACCCAGCGCCATCTGTTGCGAGGCAAGTTTTTTCAACGTCGGAGCTGATATGAGGAATCGAGCGGGTGGTTTTGGAAGCGACGACGTTTCGGAGTTGTTCATTCTGAGGTCCGGTCTTGGGAGATGATTTCTTCAGCTTCGACAACGATCAGTTGTTAATCTACAATGAATATGAAATCAAAATGGCAACAATTAATGCGAAGAATTGCGCAACGATGAAAAATCTGAAGAAATAAAACCTTATTTTAAAGCGATAAATTTGCAGGAAATTCTAGCTTTCAATCTTCGACATTTTCAAAAAACGTCCACGTTTTTGAATGAAATTTCAAAGTTATCCAGTACTTATTCAAAACTTTCAAAAGTTGGAAAATGGTCATATTTTTCAATTTCAACTTGTTCCAATTGTGTAAATTCTTCAAAATTGCGAATTTTCAATTCTTTTCTGAAATTCAATTTTGAATTCAATTATCACAATTATCAAAAATTTTCATCGTCAAAATTATTCAATTTTTCAAGGAGAGTACAGGAGCGGTCCATCACAAAACAAAACTGACCATGAGAAATTTCGAAAAATTGGTCCAAAATCCAAACGAACGTTGTGGAGCATCAATAGACGAGCCTTTCTTTTTTCCCAGGTGGTCAACTGGTCATGAGGGCGAATTATTGTAAAAAGGTGACCAAAAATTTTTCCAATTTTTTTTTGCCATTTTACCATGTCCCACATCCATGGTCACGTGGAAAAAATTGAAATGTTAATCTTCTTATGTTCAATTTTTTAAAATTTTCGAACTTTTCCGACTAATTTTTCCTCACAATTTTTGAAAATTTAATGAAATTCTCAATTTTCCTGAATCGCGAAAAATCATAATTTGAAAATTTTCTAAAAATCATCTTTTTCTGAATTTTGATTTTCAGCATTGAAAAAATCAATAGTCCAAGAAAATGCAGAAACTAAAATTGCGTCTGTCAAAAGTGCTAAGCAGAATTTCTCAGACCATTTTAATTGGCTCAATAACAAGAAAATGTTTTTTTTTTTTTCGAAAAGAGGTGTACCTAGTTAAAAATTTATTCCATTTCCATGCAGTATCTACCTACACTCTACAGCAATCCGATTTCGACTACTAAGAAAACCAAATCAACTTGCAAGATTCAAATTGAAACACATTTTCATCTCATGCTCTTCATTTTTATTTATTCATTTTTTAAATCAAGCACTCGAGTATAAAACATTACGTACCAGGTAAATAGCCTGTAAGAACAATTTTTGTAAAAAGAAAAAAGAAAAAAGGTAGGTAAGTATACATAAAAAAGACTAGGAACCACTTATCTATTGCTTCAAGTTTAACGAGAAGAAAAAAAGACTTAGTACATAGTTGAACACATTAACGAAAAAATTGGCAAAATGAACTCGAACCAACTTGACAATCCACTCGAATCTTTTCCATCAAGTCCAGCTCACACCGAGTTTGGTTCTATCGTGTATATTCGCCAAAATATCCTGCAGCTTTTCCAAAGACAGCATAAGATCTATTTTATAGATTCTGGCGTCTTCGTCGGTATGAAACGCGGAATCGACGAATTTATCCAGTTGAACAAAACTTTCTTCGATACTAAAATGGAGGAATATCCTTTGAGTTTTGACGAAATCGAGAATTTGCCTTTTCACAGAAGCGACAAGATGCCTATTTGGCGAACAAAAGTTCAAGAATTTGTCCAATTCAGAAATAAGGCCCTTACTGACCAACAGCATGAAGAAATCTTTGATCCGGTCGAAATGCAACATTTGGCGTTCTTTAAACTGGAGTATTTCGTCTTCGTTAGTATTCAAACATAATCGCATTATCTCTTCCAAACATGGTCTGGTACCAGCGACGAGACAAGTCCAGAATTTATGCCAAAGAGTATTCCTCGTTTGAAAGCTCAGCTCGGTCAGTAAGGCGACGAAGAATTTCAAATCGACATCGCAGGCTATGAATTCTTTTTCGACGTAGATCTTCGAATGCAATATTTGAAACATGCCCTCGACTCGGCTCACATCACGTGTTACATTCTGTTTCAGCCTAATCGGTGTATCTAACCACATTTTGTAAAGCAATGGACAACGCGTTTTGCATAAAAATTTGCAGACTAAATCCCGGATAATTGCACAAAATTTATCTGGACAAAGGAAAAATTTAATGCGATTCCAAATTCTAAGTAACAACTGCGGATCGTCGAAGTAATAGCAAAGGAACATATAGACACGGTCCATTTCACGAACGAGTGAGCGCAACTGTCTCTCGTTTAATCTCAATAACAAATTCTCGGTACGAGGTTCGATGTACGGCTGGGTGAATAATAATCTAACGGCGAGAATTATTTGTACATCTTCCGACGAAAAATTCCAAAAATATTCGTCCGTAGTCCATTCCATATCTTGCAATTGTTCGATGAAGCTTTCCAATGAACGGGCATCGTTTCCAGGCCACATGTCTCCCTTCATCGCGTGAATCCAGTAACGAATTATCGGATTATCGCCTTCGATCGCTCTGGAATTATCGGAAACTAGAGGCCAAAGGTTGCGAATATCGTCAACCAGGCAATTAATACAGGCGAATCTGAATTTTTCCACATCGTCCAATTTATCGCTGCGTAGTAGATTTATGGCAGTTTGTAGGTAACTTATTTTACCATTAGGTTTCAGCGCAAACTCGTCGATATATTTCAACCAGGCTGGATGGATTGGACGGTCGTAGAAAACATATTTACGATGGTAAATGCACCAAATTCTAATCGAAGGTACAACCAGACGTTGCGTCGCGTTGCATACGAGTTTCGCGAGCGCTGGCACGTAGAAAAGAGCAGTAGAGACACTCCCCCATGAGCAGGTATCGTCGTCAATGTTCATATCGCTGTGTGCTAAATATCGAAGTGCCATTTCCTGCGCAGCCAGGTTTTTCAGCTTTGGAGGCGATACTAGAAATGGAAGGGGGGTTTCATCGAGCGATACGCCTTCGGAATTATTCATTTTGATTAGTTTTCTGGATTCGAACGTCGACTATCTATCAATCAATCAATCTAAAACCATCACGAAATAGAAATGAGAAGTTAAAACAATGGTTTATTATGAAAAAAGAAAAAGTTCACCGAAACCAGATTAAATAAGCCTTACACATGTACTGTATACATATTTGAAAAAATTCCACACAAATCATTTCCTTCATCTCAGATAACCAAGGCTGCATTGCTGCTACTACGATCACACGAAATGGATAGGTATGTTCAAAAAGAGTTACACAAACAAATCACTTCATCTGACGCTACAACTGATGGAAAAATTTATTCTTATGAAGCCAAAAATAATACCAGAAATATAGCGTATCAGTACGAAAAGAGAACAAAACAGTAAAAACCAAAAATATTGTGTCAAGTAAACTAACGCTACAAAAACAAACATCTTGAAAAAAAAAAAATCTGAAATTCTTCGCGGATTACGCTCCATTTTCCAAATTCACACCCAACGAGCTCCTCCCATTAAATCCAGCTTACACCAAGCTTAGCCTTATCAACCTCGGAATACACTTCCTGCATTTTATCCGATGGCAAAATCAAGCTTCTTTTATAACTTCTGGCATCTTTCTTATCGAAAAAAGCATCATCAATGAATTCATCGAGTTCGATGAAACTTTCAACACAGACACGATCAACGATAGCTGACTGAATTTCTGACGACGCGAGGATTTGTCGTTTCACACACGAAACGTAATGAACGTTGGACGAACAAAACTTCAAATATTTACCAAGTTCCGCCATACTCATAGGATATTTTCTAACAAAAGCGATGCAGAAGTCTTCAATTTTATCGAAGCACATCATCTGACGCTCTTTGAACTGAATTATCTCGTCGTCGTTATTCAAACATAATTTCATGATTTTTTCTAAACAAGCCAAAGTACCACGGATAAGATCCGGCCAATACTTGAGCCATAAAGCGTTCCTCTCCTCAAAACTTAGGTCTGCTAATAAAGCGACGAAAAAAGTCATATCACCATTCGAGAACTGTCGGCGCTCTACATTCGAATGTAAAGCATCAAAAATGAGCCACGCATTGGAACTAATCCTCACGATGGTATTTTTCAACTGATGTGGCGTAATGGTCCAAATTTCACGAAGCAGTAGATCAAAATTGCAGGACGAAAAAGATGTTTCTACCAACTCAACAATAATGTTCATAAATTGGCGCGATGAAATGAAATGTGTAATGTAGTTCCAAACGCCGAGTTCGAAGTACTCACATTCTCGATAATCATTCACAAGTTTAGCGCATATCTTGCGAACAAGACTCACATCCTTCAGTATTTTTCTCAACTGTTTTTCGTTCAATTTAGAAAACAAAATTTCGGAAGAAACGCCTTTTGAAAATAATTTCGTGGCAAGCGTTACCTGCGCATCTTCGGACAATGAACTCCAAAAGTATTCGATAGTGGTCATCTCCATTCTTTCCAAAGTTGGATGATATAGAGCACTAGTTGGACGCTGTAAGTTGCCTTTTCCTTTGCACGAAATCCAATAACGAGTCATCGCGTGTTTTTCATCGTAAGTACGTTCTTTAAGTACTTGATCGGCAGGTATAGAGTGCAGAAGACGTTCGATGTCGTCTACCATACAATTCAGACAAGCTAGTCTGAATTTTTCCACCACATTCAATTTGTCGCTGATTATTAAATTCTTCGCAGTTTGCAGAAAGCTGATCGTGCCATCCGGTTTCAACATGAAATAGTCGATTAATTCCGGCATGACAGCAAAAAGGTCTCCGTCGAAGAAAACGTATGTTTTATGATGGGCGTACCATTGATCGATCGATCTAGCTACTGGATTATGAAGCCGATTTTGTACCATTCGCGTCAATTCTGGTATACCTTCCGGAACAAATGACTCTACGTCTTCAATAAACAGATGGAAATTCCAGAAATCCCATTCATCTTCCTCATCAACTTCTCTACGACGGATACAGTCTCGACAAATTACGAGAGCCATTTCGTTGGAAGCGAGTACTTTCAACGTCGGAGGTGACATGAGAAACCGAATGGATGGCTTTTTCGTCGACGAATTTTTCGTTCCGATGTCCATTGTCGGAGTTCCGCTTCCAGATGATTATTTCACTAAATTCGGCTGCGATGGATCTAAAATCATCGTGAAATCAAACGTGAACATTAATGCCACACTCTAACACGACGGAATAATAAAGAGATTGCCCGTAGGTATACATATTCATACCTATCACATACAACCAACCTAAACCATTAATTCGATGATTAGTTCTATTTTTCAGAAATTTTTTTAAAATTTAAAGTTATGGTTATAAATCAAATTTTCGTTTTTCGCTTCAATCGCATTTAATTTTGCACGTACCAAAGAGCTACACATAATATTTTTCATGCAATATCAGTCGCTGGATGATAAAAAAAAAATCAAAAAAATCTTGGGAAAATAGAATTATAATATTTATAAAAAATTAAAAAAAAGTCTTGAAAATTGAAAACTGCTCTTATAGTCTGGTAGAATTATTCCCTGACCTCAAACCAATAGTTACAAAAACGTTTTTTTGATTTATTATGTAGAAGAGGGTCTACTCTATCACATACCCAGAAGCACCCCGAGCCTCCCCCTCAAAGTCATTTTTTGAGGCACCTCCCCCAAAAATCAGTCTTTTGCTTTTTGCGAGTCAAGGTTCAACTTTATGGAGAGAATCACTTCTATAGAAATTGTTCTACGTAGAATTTCCTACAAAAAAGGTTATATTCATTTTCTTGATAACTCACATGGGAGGTGGAGTAAAGGGGCTCTGATGATGAGACCACACCAAAAATACTGAAATAAAAAATAATAACTTGGATTTTGACCAAATTTGGTGGGATAGTTCACTTGGAGGCGAGCTGGAGGTTCCAAAGTGCACCTCTTTTTGAAAAGAACTCTGTTTTTTGTGATTCTTA
>FIZT01038832.1:0-32931 GCA_900065295.1 Paracoccus marginatus
AACTGTAATCAGAACCCGAAACCCAAATAGAAATAATTAAGGTTTTCCAGCCCTGAAAGAAATCAAAGAAAATGTCAAAAATTTAAAAAAAAAAATTAAAAATCCTATTATAAGCCATAATCCATAACCGAAACGAATTTTTAGGGTTATGGGTTATGGATTATTCATGTCCAATTCTATTTCGGTTATGGATTACGGTTTATCTATATTGATTTCTATTTCGGTTATGGGTTATGGTTACTTTTCAAACCAAAAAATAAGTGATTATTTCGGGGTTATGATTACGGTTACGGTTATGATTACGGTTCGGTTTTCCAGCCCTGATTTTTGCAGGTTTCGCGAATCGCAACCGCCGCAACGGAAACCGAAATGAGTACCTAATGCTGGAGTGAACAGAAACAGTCTGGGAGGGCGGACGCCGGAGGCGTTTAGTTTTCCCATTGTTTTCCCTTTCCTTTTCCAGTTCCTCACACCACACGTCGTGTGAATGTGACAGTCAAGTTTTGTGAGTATCAACTGTATCAAGGTTTGTACTTAAGCACCCAATGACGACGAAAAATAGAAAAATCAAAGAGAAACGTTATAACTGTGAATAATACTTATATTATTCGAAAAGCACTCGACTCTTACGTAGAAAATACATAACTTTTAAGCACATTATACAATTAAATATTACATTACAGAAGTTACGTTAGAACAGAGATATAATATAACTACTATCAACGTGGCCAAGAAAGTAAATGATTTTAACGATAGCACGTAGGAAAAACAAAAGTATTCGAAAAATTTCAACATTTCTACAAAAATAACAGCTATTCATTAGTGGTTGTCTGGTTACACACTATAGGTATCACATTCACGACAGATTCTCCTTTTTCAACACGTACACACAACATTTGGATCTTCAACGGATTCTTTACTTTTGGAGTCGAGGCTCGACCTCGACAAGCCCAATTGATTTAAAAGAATTTTTGGTTGGGGATCACGACCTCTAAATCTACGAAAAACTTCACCAGCGTGACAACTTCCTCCAAATGCGAAAAATGTATCTCTGAACCTATTCATAATAAAAAAAAATCCAGTAAACGTTTGATAAATATGTACATGTAGATAGATATATACATACCTATCTTTCTAATTCTTAGCGCAATACAAAACTCGATCTATTATGAACAAACCTGATTCCTAGATTGGATTCGTCGGCTTTGTCATCAAGAAAGGCTTGATACGCGTCAGCGGCTACCATTTGCGACCACAAGTGCGAGTAGTATGCAGCTCCCCAAGGACCGGAAAAAATATCAATGTATCTAACAGGATCGCTGTGATATTTACTCATAGGAAAAATAAAATGATCATCCCACATTTCTTGTAACATATCGTTCCAAAATTTTTGGCTGGAAAATAAGTCACCACATTTTATTACAAGCATGCGACGTAACATGAATAAAATATAACTCAAAAATGAAAAACTCACGTTTCAGTATGCATACGAATATCTAGTTTGGCTTTGTATATTTCTTTACACATTTTGTAACCTGCTAAATGGTTTTTTACACCCTGTAAATCCAATTTATCGGTGATTTTTTCTCCTGTGTTGTAATGACCGTGAATACTATCGAAAGTTTCAGCATCATACACCCTGTTCACATACGTTGGTTTTTATCATGAATAAGTCAGTTTGAAAAAAAAGGCTAATTTTGTACGCTATTCTTCAGTTTCTCACCAGTTTTTCAGAAATTCGCTACAAACACCAGTTGCATCGTATTCGACGAAATTCAAGCCCGCAACATCCGCGTAAGACGATTTGCACAACAAGTATTGTAAATTATGTCCGAACTGAAAATAATGAAAAAAATACGCGAGATTAACATTCTTATCGGAATCGAAACGAATGTTTTATTCAATCTATTTGTTTTGCTAAGTACTCCTCAATACATACTTTGCCGAACATAGAGCATACTTCGCTGAAAGACATCAACGATGGTTTTTCTTCATTCGGTCGCGGTAAATTCATTAAAAACGCAGTCAATGGTAAAACGCGTCTCGTAACACGAGACGCGTTTCGGATCGAAATTAATTGTACGTCGTCTTCGAACCAGCTCATCTTATTATCTCTAAAATAGAATTGCATTTTTGGAAAAACACGTACTGGAGAAAATTTTCAAAACGAACCTACCTGGAATATAAATCGAAGTAAAATCCAGCTACTGGTTTTTCACCATCCGCTTCGTAAATATAATAGAATTTCACATCCGGATGCCACACGTCGACCTTTTCTTGATGTTTGATTTTTATACCAAACAATCGTGAACATAAATCAAATAATCCGTTTACAACTTTATCCACAGGCAAGTAATTCCGCAACTTTTCATCGTCAAAACTAAAACCGAAAATGAACAACGTATCAGGTTGACGTAAATTATTGAGAAATAACTATTACTCAAGATTATTCAAGATAGCTTACTTGTAAACCGAATACTTGTATTTTCTAGACCAATACGGAAGATCCCATAATTGTATGGGATAACTGAAATTATTGGCATTGGCAAAATCTTGAAGAGTTAATATTTCTTCCATTTGCGCAGGTTTCGCTGATTAGAAGAAAGAAGAACAGAATTACATATAATAAAATCACGCGTGATTTCATGTCAAACTGAGTATGCAATTCGAAACGAACCAGCTTCCAAAAATGAATCTAACGTATTTCGAATATTCTCAAGACTACCCGCCATTTTAGTTCGTAAATTGGCCTCAAAATGGTTTTTATAACCACCGACTACAGCTAATTCGTACCTAGAAACAAGATATCGGAGTAAATAATGCAGTATAGTAGATAAAACCACTTTCAAACCCAGTATTACCGCATAAATCGAATCTCTTCGAGACAAACGCTGTTGGCTAATTCTCTGTTTTCTTCAGCCAGAGAAGCAGCCTTATCTTCGGCGTTCCATACCAACCACCGCAGATCACGGTCGGGACAGTATTCCATAAATTTATCACCGATGTTAAAGTTCAATTTCACGGTCCACGGTCCTTCGATTGAATCGTTTCTTGAGCGTAAAATCATTTGGTAGAGTCAATTTAATTCATAAAGAAAAATCATTACGTGTAAGAGTAAAATTCTCACCCTGCGGTACTCATCAATTTTAACAGAGATTTTGGGAAATCTTGGACAATCATTGAGTCATCAATTGTTAGAAAGAATTGAGCTCTAGCTGCCTGCGGAATAAAGAAAAAAATGTTTCATAAGACGATACGCTCACGTGAAGAACATTTTCATTCGTAGGCATCAAGTACGTAATTTATTAAATACCTACCTCAACACGAATCCTAAAATGATATTGTCTATCAATTAACTTCTGAGTTTTGAGTTTTGCGATCAGTTTGTATCTTGGTTTAGCATCTAAAAGGGATAGATCTCCTTCTACTACATGCTTGTCTACTAAACGCGCTTGTTCTTCGGTAACTTTGGATTTATCGCAAGACTAGAATGAAAAAAAACAACAACATGATGAACATTGCGTCATTTTCATGAGCAAAAATAATTATATCGAACGAAGTACCTTGCAAGATTTATATATGCTTTCGGCTTGATATCGAACTCCTCTCGCGTGCACTCCTCTTTTTGCTAAACTAAAATAAGCAGTAGCTGGAACCAAGTCTGAGTTTGCTAGATACAGAGTTCTTAATAGACCCCAAATAGTATCGAACGACGAGGTAACCTTTTCTAAGGGATCAAGTATGTCTTCAAACAAGTCAGGATACAGATGCGGTGTCTCTATATGCATTCAATTCAAACTTCGTTAGTATAACAACACGTAATAAAACCTTTACCGCTGTTGAAAAACATTACCCTCTAATTTCCTATCCATATTACGAATAGAACATTCATAATCGACAATCTGTTTGCCCATCATGGTTCCAATTTTTTCCGTAGATAATTTTGAGAAAGCTGGTAATTCTTCGTGAACAGACAATAACTTTTCAGCCAACTCTGTGTCAACTTCAGGTAATCTAAAGAAGAATTCAAAGTGAGAACGGCAAATAGAATACTCAACGCTATATAATGTAATCATACAAAAATTTACGTACAGTACAATGTAAGCTGAGCGAGCTTGCTTCAAACTAATGCCGCGATGCCTATTATAAAGGCTGTACAAGCCGCGTGAGCCTCTGAAAGTCAGCATCGCGAAGTTAATTCAACGGCGAATTCAATCACAACAGAGGCATATTAAACTGCAATGAAAATTTTAACCCTGACTACAACTCACTAAATCAGAAGTAATACAGGAGAAATTCAAATTAACATTAAGATAATCGACTAACGCGATCTAATCCAGCCGAAAAGAGAATGAACTTTTGATAATTTTCCCGAAACGGAAAAAAAAAATGATAACGATATGGTCGAAGTAGTCGAAGTCGAAGACGAAGACTTAGATAAGCAGTGTTGCCGTGTGGTTTCTGTTTCGGATACCAGCGGTCGTCGGTCGAAGCCCGGTTCCGGTACCTAGGCGTCGTATTCGGTTGCGCGTCGTATTTGGAATTTTGGATGCATGTCGCTAAGAAAATAGGAAAAAACTATGACGTCATTAAAATTTTCCTGCGTGTTACTGTGTTACTCACGGTGTTACTTTAAAAAAAAACTCAAAAAAAAATTCAAAAACAGTTTTCGCGCGTGACTTTTCCTCGACTATCGTCTCGAATCTCGAAGACGTCTCGTCGTCTCATCTAGGTCTCATCTGCTGATGCCCGATACTACTGATAAAAATTTGTGATGAAATTTTAAACTGAACTAGATTTAATTTGAATTTAATTGCAAGTATTAGCCTCTTTACCACTTAGTTCGTCTTCTGTATTGAGAAGATTTTGAAAGATGAAACGGTGACGTGAAGACCGTTTATTATAAATGCTCGATGCGAATACTTTGTACTTATCGACAACTCCGTGTTTGAAACAATGGAAGAACGCAGTAAGTATACAACAGACGAAAGATATTTTGTTTACTTCAATATTATCGCTTTGCATACCCTCACAGAATTACGTAAGAAAAAAGAAAGAGCCATCAATGAAAACAACTATGAACAAATCTACATCTATTGTACAGAATTGGGAGACGAACACTCGAAAGTCGGAGAATATGAAGAAGCTCTGATAGAATATAAGGTTTTTAGAATAATTCTATTTTCAGTCATGTATTTTCAAACTTATCGAGTCAAAAGAGCATGTTTGCAGCAAGCCGAATGCGCAGCAAAAAACCTCGGCAAAAAATTGTACATTGCGATTGCGAATCGTAAGATCGGTGAAACACTGTGTGTGTTGGGCGAATTTGAAGAAGCTCTAGCTCACCAGAAAGTTTACTTGAGTACGTTAGTAAAAAAAGGTTCACAGCTGCTCAACATTCGATGTATTCTGTTACTGTGATACTTATTTTTTTGTTTGCAGAATTTTCGAGGGAAGAAAATGACACAATAGAAGAACAGCGTGCTTTGGCGACTCTCGGTCGTACTTATTTTGTGAAAGCTGAAAGTTTACCCCTTGAAAATGACGATAGAAGGAGAAGTTTGGAATTATCTCGAAAGTACTATACGAAAAGTTTGAATATTTGCGATTCGTAAGAAAATTTAGTTTTGTAAAAATAGCCGTCGTTTGAAATTTTAAAGCACCTGCTTATTTACATATGTATGGTATTTCCTTTTTTTTTTGTTTCTATCTCTCTAGATTATCTCCGTCTAATACGTTGACGCAAAAACAGTTGTCCAAAATGAAAGCCCGACTTTATTTGAATTTAGGTTTGACTGCTGATTCTGAAGGTAATGTGAGCTTTGGCATTGAGCACGTGACTAAGGTACGTTTCGTTCTCTCATTCGTGTGTGGTTTTCTTTTCTCATTTTGAAATTCAGTAATATTAGTGTACCTTTATTTTAGGGGATTAATATCTGCAAGCATGTGGAACTGCTTAAAGACCTATACCGATGTCATAAAGCTCTGGGATCACTTTACTTAAAACGCGGAGATACTTCAAACGCTATTTTAAACTACGATGAAGCTTTAAAAGTAGCAAATAGTTTGAAAAATCGTATTCTATTTTCTTGCGAAATTCTCTCGCTAAAAGCAGATGTAAGATATGAATTTTGTATTTGAAAAATGCTGCCCTGTCTCGTTTGATTTTTCTAAGTTACGTGAGGTTAAAAACCGAAAATTTTAGGTCCTGATTGCATTATTGGATTTTACGGGAGCCAAGCAAGTTTTAATCAAAGCTTATAAATTAAAATCGCCCGACATGAAAGAAAGAAAAGAAGTGGAAAAGAAACTAAAAATACGTAAGTTTTATTATTATGCACGAGGTGTTTTCAGTTTTCAAAAAAAAAGAAGAGTCCAAGTAATTAGTGTACGCGTGCAAATTGATTTTTTTGTTCGTAGTGGTAACAATTTGTAAAACTGAAAAAAGATTACTGGAAATTCCTGAAAATGATTACGCATCGATAAAATACTTGAATGAAACTCTTGGGGATTGCTTCGCTCAGCTGAAAATTTTTAAGAAAGCTATCGACTGCTACCGTAAAATGTTGGAGGTATATTTCTCTACCGAATTGGAGAATTTGGTAATTATTATTCAATACTTACCACCTAAAGATCCTTTTGAAATTGTAGTGTTCAAAATCATTGGGTCTATCTGGTGAAGAGCTAATTTCAGCTTACTTTTCGCTCTCGCAAACTTACAAAGACGATGGTCAGTACGACAAGGCGTTGGACTATTTCGAACGTGAATTAGATGTTGAACAAGACATTCCGATCGAGGTAACGTTTGAATTTGAATTTTTTTTTCGTAATTAGAGTATCTCAATGTTGGCGTATTACATTTACATACACTTTTACATTCTAATGAATATAAACTTTTTGAACACAGGCTTGCAAAACTTTGTTGAAAATAATCGAAATACTCGAAATCAAAAAGCAAGACTTGGACGTTATTCTAGAAAAGTATCAACAGGCGTTATTGTTAGCTAAGAAAACCGGCGACTTCAAAATGGAGGCTGCTGTTCTACGAAACATGATCGCTTGCGAAGAAGCGTATAACCGAAACGACTTAGCTCGTACGACTGTTTTTCTATTTCGATTTTTTTTTTTTTTAAACTCCTTATATTTTCGTTCATTTTTTCGTACGAAGATGAAACACAAAAGGAGCTGGACGTGGTGTTGTGCTGCATTCCGAACGAAGATTCCGATACCACTTCGAACACGTCTGACGACGAAATCGAATTCGACGTTGACCTGGAAGAGCTTTCGGGTAGAACGTTTACGTTGTTTTTCATACTTCATTCGCTTGTTTGCAAAGCAGATAATTCAAAATCGTTCGTCATGTCTAGACTTGAATACAGATGTAGAAGACAGTCCAACGAGACGAGAAAAACACCCTCGGCGAAAAATCACAAAATCATTTTTAGTTCGTAGAAATGAAAAGGGAGAGACGCCATTGCATGTGGCCAGCGCGAAAGGAAACGTACAGCTTGTTCAAAGTCTTCTGAAACAGGTTCGTCGACATGCTCGATTGAAAACTTGATTACGCTCATGTTTCGATTGAGGTTTTGTGATTTTCAGGGACATCCGGTTAACATTGCGGACGCAGCTGGATGGTCTCCTTTGCACGAGGCGTGTAATCACGGTCAGGCCGAAGTGACCAAGATTTTAATAGATGCTGGAGCCAATATCGACGATCACGGAGGTCCTAATTGCGATGGCATTACTCCGTTGCACGATGCCGCCTCTTGTGGCCATTTGGAGATTATCGATTTGTTGTTGGATAACGGTGCTTCGCCGTTAGTTCGAAATAATCAGGTTTCATGTCTTTGAAAGTGATACGGCAACGCGAAAGCTAAAAATTACCATTTTATAAATTAATCCCATCGATTACTCCACTTAGGGAGAAACAGCCTTGGATTGTTTGATCGCTTGCAAGCAAAGAGTAGAATCGGAAGAAGGCCAACTAGATCCGATTAAGTTGGCACATTTCAACAGTGTGCGGCTCCGATTGGAAGAATGCCTCAGTAAAGGTAATACTAGAATTTGCTATGCACTCGTAGGTATAGGTGTTGCTTACCTCCATTTTTTTGTAACTAATGCAGCTGTCATATTTTTCCAATCTAGTCGGCTATGTTGGTAAAAAAAACACGTCAAAACGAAGCGCCGTCGATTCGAGATTTCATACGCAAACAGTAGAACCGAGAGTTAGCCAAAAATTCTCCGACTGTATCGAAACGAGTAGAAAACGATGCAACCCCGATCCGCACGACGATACATTTTCTAACAACGCCGCACTCGAATATCAGGACGCTATACAGGCATTACGTTATCGCAATAAAAAAGAGCGCTCTTCATTTTTGTCGGTCTGAGAACTGGTGTTCTTTTCCTTCACCACTTTCCAAGGTTATATTAGTGACCGTAGTTTCAATTTTAGGATAAATACGAAAAACCGAAACCTTCGGCTTTACTAAATGATGAAGAAATAGGCGACGACTGGCTCGAAAATGATTTAGACATTTCAAAACGCCCAACAAAACGACGTTGTGACCAATTTGTAGGACAGCAGCAGATGAAAACAGTAAAGTCCAACTCAACCTCGTCCAGTGTGTCGGCGTCAAGTACGAATAAACTTTCATCCGCTTCTGTGTAAGTATACTTATAGACTTTTTCCGTTTTGAACTTTCCAAGCGCGTTCGTTTGTTTTTTCATTCGCATCACCGCCTAGCAAGTTTTTCAAGTGTAATTTTTAACGTTTGTACGAATGCAGGAAACCGAGATGGGACGAGGCTTTCGATGATTTAGATTTAAATGAATTGGATTTCGCCATTTCTTCGAATTTAGCAACTACGCAGAATGACGTCATGTTGGAATACAATGAACCTAGCAATCATTCTAATTCCTCTTCGCAAAGTATTCTCTCAAACCAAAGGTATCAGTATTGTCCTCCCCCCCCCCGCCTAATAAGCGTCGCGCCAAAATACTTCATTTTTTATTTATTTACTATTTTTTTTTTTGATCCAATAGCGATAACAAGAAAACGAAACAAAAACACCAAAAATCCCTAACGTCGGTAGGGTTCACACGATTTAATCCTCCGAGTCACAGTACTCAGCAATGCGCAAACTCTTCGAGTCTTGCTGTTACCATCGATTCGGCCAAAACGCCCAACGCGTCACCTCTGTCTACTTCAACTGTAACGTCTACCAATCATAGTATTAAAGTACGCGTGGAAGGTAAACTATTTTTAGTTCCCGTACCTGTTGATCACTCGCAACTGAATGTTGAATGGCTGATACAGGAAGCATCGAGAAGATATCAAAAGTAGGTAGTAAAATTATTGACGGGAGGAACTTTGTTCGTTCGTGAACTGTCATGGTTTCTTAACACGAATCTGTTTTTTAGTTTGGAGGGTGTATCACCCGTGTTGAGTCTGAGCACTGAAGACGGTGCTATACTCGATGAAAATGATCCGATTGCTATCGTTTTTGGTAAAAACGAAATTCACGCTACCGCAGTATCGTGGAATTTGGCGCCTCTTATCGACAGATACAAAGACGCTTGCTCTTCCTCCAATATTGGTAATTGGTCGAAGCGACTTAGCCGTCTTCGTGGCTCGTACTATTCCAACGATTGTACTACGTATATGTTTCAAATCATTTGCGCAGATACGGATGAATACCTGAGCATGCAGTTGGATATATGTCAAGCAAACGCTTGCTTTCATATCAAAGACGTTCCCATACCACTACCTACTTTGACCCCAGCCTTGAAAGCAATATCGTACTACCAAAATCTGCAACGTGTTTGCTTGTGCGGAGTGTTTTTAGGAGATTCGGGATTCAAAGTGAGTGTTGACGTTGACGAAAATGGGTACGGTACACGTGCGAATCTTGACTGATGTTTTTTGAATCGTTAAAAGGTACTCGTCGACTCGGTAACGAAGCTTACGCAAATAAGATGCCTCGATATTACTTCGAATAATGTTACCGCCGAAGGCTTATCGTATTTCATATTGGTTTTAAGTAGAAGCGCTCCTTTACAGGTACGATCGAACTTTATTTAACCTAACAATATCATTATAGGTACTTACCTACTTATTGTTTTACGCTAAATTTTATCAGTTTTCTTTGATCGTCGTTTTTCAGAATTTAGAAGAATTGAATTTCAGTTATAATCCGTTAGGTGAAGATGGTATTCATCAGTTGGCGAATTTAACGCGATACCTTGTTCGTTTACGCGTTTTAATTTTAAAATCAGTCGGATTAACTTCCAAGTCGATACACGAAGCGCTGCATTTCAACTTCGGTACGAATAGCTTCTTCCGAATCGGAAATACCGCAATGATGTAGTTTACTTATTATAGCGACTGCGTAGATAGAGAACCTCGTAACCCACCAACATGCGTCATATGAAAAGGTAGTTAACGTGTAAAAAGTAAACTTCCCTAGAAACGCCAGAAAACGTGTTTGAAGGTTAAGAGAGTGAAAAGGGGTGAATTTTTTTTCAACACGTCAACTACCTTTTCATATGATGCATGTTGGTGGGTTACGAGGTTCTTGATCTACGCAGTCGATAGGTAATTTATAGCCGACTAAAACGAATATCTATCTACCTAATGGCATTATTAACGTTCGTTTGCAGAGTTTATTGAATATTTGGACGTCAGCAATAACTCGATGGGAAGAGAAGAATGTGCCAAATTTCTATCGGCGTTAGACTCCAACAAAATTAAATTTCTAGACGTGTCGAGATCAGGAGGATCAGAAGTGTTCAGGGAGTGTTCGCTGTTTTTAGATCGAGGCTATTTAGATATGTTAGAAACTTTGAAGTTGGCCGACTTGAATATCGACGACGACGACGTTCGACAATTAATTCAGTACGTAGACGGTAGACACGGATTATTTTGCTTTAGTTATCCGCTTCGGGTCTAACAGCGAATGTTCCGCAGGTCACTCAAAAAAGCCGACCAGCTTGCAAATTTGGATCTTTCATGCAACAAGAGAATTACACTTGATTCGCACGATTTTTTGTCGCAACTGAAAAACTTGAAAGAATTAAATTTGGCTGGATGCGATTTGCTGACGATGCAGAGCAGACTGATTTTGCCGTTGTGCAGTCTAACATTATCCAGCGAATACAACGAAAGTATTTTCAAGGCTGCACCGTACGGTTTAATAATTAAGTAGATAATACATTATTTATGTAGGTCTAGCAGTCTAGGTGCAAATAGTTGGAAACGAAAATATACCATCAACTAATAAACTTTTATTTTGTTATCGTGACAATAACAGAGAAAGAAAAAAATGAAATAAAAAGTTGAATTGAATAGGAAATAAAACTTCGTGTATTGTATTATACGATAACTTTTAAATTTAACATTTTGTTAATACCTTCGCAATAATAACAAAAAGAAAAAACGATTAGCTTTTAAAAATAATAAAATAGAAATACTAGACTCAAAAAGCGACGATATTTACACGCAAAAAATGAAAAGATTTCAAGGGGTGGGGGGGTAAAAACGAATCACACATTGCTCGTCATTACGCGGAGCTAATTTTGACAGTGAAGACGATACGACGACACTCGAAAAAAAAAAATATATATATATGATTTTATTGCCCTCTCATACATAGGCGAGTTGAAGTCGGCAGCGAGCGTAATGTAGAACGAACTCCTTACTGAGGTACGTAGCCAGCATAGGCGGCGTAACTCGTCATGTAAGGAGAATAGTACGCGTACGGTAAACATTGCGTCGTCGGCGGCGGCGGTGGTGGCGGCTGAGAAGGTAACGGAGGATTCACGTTTTGGGTTGCTGGCGGCGGCGGCGGAGGCGGAACGGATAAAAAGTATTGAGAGTACGGCTGAGGGGGCGGCATCGACATTTGGCTAGTAGGTAAAGGTGGCTGTTGGCTAGTTGCGGTGATCACCTGCGACGTCATCGGAATGCTTGACTGCTGAGACGACGAAAATCGCGATGTTTTCGTCGACGAACTGGCTCGGCTTAGCTTATCCGACGTCGCTTGTCTAGCTCCGCTGTCTTGATGCTGGTAGTAACTATTTGGCGGCGATCTGCTGCGTGATCTGTTTTGCTGTTTGACCGCGTACGGCTCGAAAGTCGGCTTGGAGCGGCCGTCCGACCTACGATAACGTTGTTTCGAACTGGAATAACCATAATCTGAAAGGCAAACAATGAAAAATGTTATTCCCCAGCGGGTGCAAAAATTATCGTCTGCGACGCGACGTCGATACTAACTTCTGGATTGGTACTCGTTGGCTAATTCTTGTAATTTCGGATGTATGGGTTGGTTAGCTTCAGTCAAAACTAATATTAAATCTGATGCTTGCTTGGCGTTACCACGAGTGAAAAACGTATACGCTGTGCCAGTTTGTCTGGATCGTCCGGTACGTCCTATACGGTGTACGTAGTCTTCCGAACTATTCGGATAATCGAAGTTTATCACAAATTTCACGTCTTCAACGTCTGCGTTACACCAAAATTTAAAGAAAATTAATCAATTTTTCAAGTAGCACACGTAGGTAAGTATTCTAGTATCAAATAAAAAGCAACAAACTTTCAACAAAAAGCACAAAAAACCAAACCAAACTCGATACATGTAAGTATAGGTATACCAATATTGTACGTATATCTAGCGTATATTTATATTCGCTACGTATATTGTATAATGTACGTCTACGTATCTATCTATATTGTGTGTAGGTGTGGAGTAGAAAGCAAGACCAGAAAGTAGATAATCACCATATAACCGAACGAAACGAGGGGAAAAAAGAAAGGAAAATATAAAACTAATAATTTCTGGCAGACCTTTCCTAATTTTCTTCTGCAAATTAATACCATTGACGTACGCAATAACCAGTACAGAGAATCTCGTGTTTCAAGGATGTAGAGAACAAAAACAAAAACGAACTTACAACGTTACTTGAATTTAAAAATTTCAATCGTCAGGAAATGGATGAATTTAAAACTATAATTGCTTATAATAAATAAATAAGTAGCATGTTACAGTATCAGATCAGAGACCATCATCATTTTTCACTATTCGAAAAAAAAAAAACACAAATCAATAGAAACTTCATTAAATCGACGTACTTCGCCGTCATTCTTTACGTTTTCGAAATTTTCAGACTGTACCGTAATAAGCTACATATATAAGCAGTAATAGTCGAAAGGGTGTTGATAAACATTTTACCTTCATCATCCAACAAATAAAGAACAAAACATTTGGCAGCACTGAATAGCTGCTTGTCCTCTATCTTCTTTACTCAGGGAAGGGGCACAACTCAGAACGTCTGCGTCGTACAACTACATAATTATAATTATGTACGTCTAAAGTACTAGACTAATCAAGTTTATCGGATTTTAAAAGTTACAAAACAAGCAAAAAGGAAAGAAAGAAAGAAAGAAAGAAAGAAAGAAAGAAAAGCGGGTACACACACAGAATTCAAAATAAAAACATCTATTTTCTATCGATTTAAAAACTGCCGGATTTAGCGAAACCAGTAGATTTAAAACAGAACTATGTACTTCGTATACTAATACTTCGTTAAAAGTACTTAGAACTACCAAAAGAGGAACAACGAATACAGGGAACAAAAAATCGATGCTGACGCGTCGGCGTCGCGTCGCTAATATCAGTTCCGAGTTTCGATAAATCACACACAGAAGTACATAGTTATAAGTACAATTACACCTAAACCTAAAATGCTCTAACCAACAGTTGTACGAATAACGTGAAGCGAGTTGTGCCCCTCGTACACCGTCGATGATCGAATCGAATCTTTGCCCGTACCAATGCAGCACAGGCGAAGTATTGGAGAAGGCTTCACCTTCTCTAATTGCATCATCCACCACAGAGCAGGCAGTGTGACGGATGTCATCATCATCAATGCCAACTATGATGTGACCGATGGAGCGAAGGAACAGGCACAGCCAGATTTTTTCACGACAATGCATAACGTAGCATTATCTTCAAGCTAGTGCCTTCGCAATACAAAAATAATACATTTTATTATTTTTTTTAAATATATAAAATGTATATGTTTCGCAAGCTATTAAATTCAAGAGAAAAAAACGACTTGAAAAAAAAAACCGATATAGTGAATTGCGTCACATTTGAAATTTTTTTTCAAGTCTTACGTCGTGCGTGCCGTTCAAAAGCCACATACTGAATCTGAACGTAAAAAACGCGCTCAAGATTTGAACTCATCTCAAAATGAAAGTTGGCAAATGAGCACGAGTTAGTTCAATAATCGGTACATTAGTTAGGAGTAAAATGAATTCTAAATACCTAATCCGCGAGCCGCAACATCAGTGGCAACTAATACCGGACTTCGACCGCAGCGGAAATCTGAAATTAAAACGGCGCAAAATTAAAATCGCAATAACGGCAGAAAAGAAGAAAGGAAAAAAATATGCTAATACGAACGGTGAAGAACAGAGTCTCGTTCTTGTTGACTTTTGTCCCCGTGTATGCCGATGGCAGGCCAACTGAAACACGTATTGTTGGAATAAATCAAATATCGAATGGTTAGCCCGCATGCAAGTGAGTTATGTATCTAATTACCCTTGGTTTTTCAACTTCATCGTTATATCATCAACTTTCTTTTTCGTTTCCATAAAAATAATTGTCTTATTATCACTTTGGGACATTATTTCATCCATCAAACCCATTAATCTAAATAATTTCAGCTTTAAAAAAATTTGCGACGATGCAACACAAATTCGAAAATTAAATCTCCATCACCTCTTTTCTTTGTCGTAATCCTGACAGATTTCGACGTTTTGTTGAATGTTATGATTCGCTGATAATGCTAATGAACCAACGTTGATTTGAATGTAATTACTCAGATATTCTTCGGCTAAACGTTGTACTTCCTTTGGCCAGGTGGCAGACCACATTAAAAGTTGTCTATCGGGCTGCAAACCGAGAAACGCCGAATAAATTAACGCGCATTCTCACGCATCGCCAACGCCAATGGTAATACATTTTCACACCAACATACGTACACGTATCTGATCCATGATTTTTCTAATTTGCGGTTCAAATCCCATGTCTAACATACGGTCGGCCTCGTCAAGAACTAAAAATGTAATTCTCTTCAATGACACTTTGCCACTTTCGAGGAAATCGATTAGACGACCAGGTGTCGCGATTACAACATGAACTCCATTTTCCAAGTCTCTTATCTGCAAAATTGCATATTATTTACCATTATTTTACGAGTTGGTAAAATATTTATATTATTTAATCTCGTCAACAAATTAGTTTCATACTTGGTGAATTTTAGGTGCACCTCCGAACAAGCAAGTATTCCTGACACCCATCGCTCTACCAAAATCAGAAGCAACTTGTTGAATTTGCTGAGCTAATTCCCGCGTAGGAGCTAAAATCAATGCAATAGGACCATCTCCTCGATACAGCTCAGGTTGTTGAGAAATATGGATCAAAGCAGGTACAGTATACTGAATAAGAAATAAGTCATATTGTAGAAAGCATATAAATCTTCTAAAAAATATCACCACTTGATAAAAATTACTCACTGATAACGTCTTTCCCGAACCGGTTGAAGCAATTCCAACCAAATCCATGCCAGATAATGCAATTGGCCAACC
The DNA here is from genome assembly GCA_900065295.1 of Paracoccus marginatus. Lineage (NCBI taxonomy): Eukaryota > Metazoa > Arthropoda > Insecta > Hemiptera > Pseudococcidae > Paracoccus > Paracoccus marginatus. The sequence continues at coordinate 15,653 of FIZT01038832.1, forward strand.
TTGCGCTTGAATAGAAGTCGGTTCGGTGAATCCGGATTTACTAACATGAAATTAATCTCAATTTATAAATGAATGGAACAAACAGAAATTTATGCATTACTAGTATTACTCACGTCAATTCTTTCAGGATAAATTCAGGAAAACCTGCTTCGCCAAAAGAACGTATAGGTTTCGGAATATCAACACCCTTCAAAGTGATTTCTTTTTCAATCCGGTAGGAATCTATTTCTTCGTCGGATCTATTAAGAAAATGGAATAATCGAGCCAAGAGATAAATGATGATGAAAATGTACCAACTCAAGTTCAGATGACCTATATTTACTACCTGTTCAGTACGGTGGGATGCGGATTGTAAAAGTTTTTTTTAAAAGAGCTCAATTTGGATAAATCCCATTTCGGCGCTCTCAACGAACTTCCATTCTTGCTAACGTTACGATTATCTCTGTAAGGTTTGGTTCTGCTTCCACGATCGTTACTGCGACTCCTACTGCGATATCTGCGAGATTTTTCACGATCTCGAGACCAGTCATTTTTACTACATCACAAAAATTATAATTTCAGACCAAATAAAATCACACAAATGGAATGAATGCATAAACGAGTGATTACCTTTTTTGATCGAAACGAGTCATTTTCAAAATTATTTAGCTTCTTCTTGATTTTTGGAAATCTTACGGCAATTGATACGACACAGGTTAACCAATCAAGACAGTAACTATGAAAATGTGAGAATAAGGGTTATTAGTTACAAAAATTTACTTTATTTCTCATGAGATCTTGTCTGAGAAATGAGAAAAAAGATTTGGCAAAACAAGATGGAAGCAAAAGTTTGACAATTCACAATTCAATGTACTACACTCATAACAATGGTACTAAAGACACGTAAAAGCCTTTTGCAAGTTGAAATTGCAAGAAATTTCACTTCACCAAACTTGATTATACTCAACGATACACTACACAAGTACACAAGTACACCACAACCAACCACCACTACAACAACATAATATCACAGATTATCACACAGACTGATGTTAAGTTAGTTAGTTGTCGTTGTCTATGTCTAAAGTCAATTTTTTTGGTTTTCTTCGTTTCCTTCAATTCTCTTTCTCGGAGAATTTTTTTTCAAAAATAATGGTAAAACTGTGCGTTTCGGTTTCGTTTGACGTTTGTTCGGTAAATTTGAAAAATTGAGCTTTGCTCCTGTTCAGCTTTGCTTTTGCTATTCCTCAACTTTTGGCGACTTTTGGGCCTATTCGTTTCTATATTTTCCATCATAATTTTAATTAAAGTATTCAAGTTTGCTTGAAATTAGGCTAATTAATTACATTATACTCTAACGATTTTGTGACGTTGAAATTTATGCAGAAATTTTACGCGTTACCATGCATTTCCATTATAAAACTGATGTCTTTGGAAGAGTCGTGGAGTGACAAACGATATCATAGGATGCAATATTCATTTTAAAATGGCGGCTTTTCAAGTAAGAAACAGATATTTTAAAAACCTAAAAGACTGGAGTTATATTCTGCCGGAAACTTACATTTTCTCTATGATTAGATTACGATTACCCCACCTGTGAAAAAAATCGCCAAACCGGAAAAATGTTTGGAATATGTGACACCCAAGTTGATTCTTGCTCCTTTTCACCCAACACCAGAAATTGCATTCGGTTCAGTAACGGTGAATGCGAAAATAACAAAGCCGCTAATCATTTACAATCCCAACCCTCAACCTGTATCCGTGAGTAGTAACGCGAGGGTTTCATGTGTGGACGCTGATAACGGAGTAACTTGAAAATTTTGTTTTTATTCAAGGTACTATTGAAAAATATCGATCCCGAAGATCGCATTTCACTGAGCGAGTCCAGCGTAGAATTGAATGCTGGAGAAGAAAAAGAAATTTACGTATCGTGGAGTCCCATTCAGAACGGTTATCTCAGAAAAGTAATTCGAGTGCAAGATGCTTGCAGAAAAGCTCGTTCCTTTGATGTAATCCTCAACGGTACCTGCATTAGTAGCAAGGTGATGAGACGACTCGTTGGTAGTCGAGATGTCAAGTCAATTACACCATTTCATTCAGCGTTTTTATTAAAAATATAATTTTATTCAGGCTAACGACAAGAAGAAAAGACCAAAGGATGACAGTAAAAAAACAAAATTCGGAATCGCAAGCAAGAAGAAACTGGACAGAAATGTACCGTCGTACCAGAGCATCGATGCAGATATTCGAAGACAAACATACCTTATCGAAGAAAAAGAAAACTGCGTACCGAACGAAATACGCGATAATGGATCCGCTGTATTTCGTACCAGTTCACCTAAATATCAGAATTCTAATATGACCGCATATTTCAGTGACGATCTGCGTCTGTTCGATCATACTGATACGAGTACGAAGTATTCAAATTTTGAATGCGAACTTAAATTTTCCGCAGATATGTCTAGCCTGCAATCTAACGATGAGATAAACGCTTGTCGTCGTGGTACTTACGTGTTGAATTCCGAAGAAGTTGTTAAAAATACTTTCTCGCTATGTAGCGTTGATGAATTGGACGGATCTCTAACTGGCTCAAACAACTTCTATGATAGTTTATGTAGAGAAGGTGCGAAAGCACAGAACGATAAAAACGTCACTTTTGATGCAAACCACACACCGGAAAACGTACAGTTGACGCCCATGAAACGTCTAAGCTGTCTGTTTACTCCGCCTGCGGAAATTCCTGAATTTGAAACGCCTCGAAACGCAACCGACTGCAATATGACTCACGATTTGTCAAACAATTCTTCGTCTTTCGGCAGCAAAAAGAACGACTTTATATTCATTTCTCCGCCTGCTAAATCAAAATCCTCCAAAATCTCTCCTGATCGCGCAATCGTTCGTCGTCATGGTAAGCTAAAGTTTTAATCTAATTTTTAATCAAACTTTCAAACGTTCTTGATAATTTTTATCATTCTAGTGAGCTCAGCCATATCTGATAGAAAGAGACATCTCAAAACAAATATTTTACCCCGAAGAAAAACTCCTCCGAGTGCATTAAAATTGAGTAAAGGTTGGTACTTGAACAAGTCGCCTCGTAATTTTATTTACGTACTTTTGATTTTTATACGTGCTATATAACTGGTATCTTTCAGCGATTGCTTCAGTAGAAAAAATGAAAACGCAAGATCCAAATTCTTTGAAGCAAGTTTTGAGATCTTATACTCATACCGATGACCCGTTCCTCAAACAGTAAGTACTTGGGGGGGGGGGGGGGGGGAATATTACGTGGTTATTGGAGAAATTTTGACAAATGTTTTACAATCTAGATCTTTGTATTGCGACGACGGCTGGATTGATCGTCAAGAAAAAGACATTATCAAATGGATGAATTCTCTTTTAACTCCTCCAATCGAGCTGAACGACGAAACTGATTGGACTGTTGATGCCGCGGCAATCTGGCTACAGAGTTGTCGCGATAGTAATTTGAGAGGTGTTCCTTCTATCGACAATATCGCTTCAGCTGTGTACCATTCTCCTCAAAGGTTCGATACTTTAAGAAAAGTAGCTTCTTCGCTACTTGCATCTGAACCGATTCGTTCTGTGTTTACTAAAATCGCAAACGTAGTTCAAAAAAAAATTATCAGCGTTCGAGAAGACCGAGATTTACATTTAGACCAAGGTACGTAGCTGAGGAGGACTGTATGGTAATGAAATGATATTTACTTTTTTAGCTAAAGATGAGAGTTGATTTTTGCAGGCTTGAAAAACAAACTGTTGCAATTGTTGTCATGTTATAACCCGCTGTGGTTACAAATCGCACTCGAAGCAATTTACAATCAGAAGATTATTAGACAACCTAAAGCTGATGTCGGCGGATTGGGCTGGTTCATCCGTAAACACGTGCTCACAAGTACAATTTCCAATAAAAAACAAACTCATCCAGCTGTTTTACAAATCACAAAACCTAATTTCAAAGTAAGTTGGTGTCATAGTGCTAACTTCTCTTGCTTGATCATTTCGCATAATTTTCCAACTTTTACTAATTTTGTGTACCATGTACTCTGCAGGATCAAGTTAAAAAATACATACTGCAGAAATTCCTGTGCCTCATTTACTTTCTGGACCAAGCTAAAACGAAGAAGTTAATTCGTCATAATCCATGCCTGTTTGTTTTGACCTCCGAGTACAAAGTTGGTGTGCGATTGTTGAATTTTCATCCCCTATTCACTGATGAGAAATTAATTTTATTCATTATTATTGCTATGTTACAGTCCAGTCAAGATTTGTTGCTGGCGTTTTGCGGCGATTTAGTGGTAGGTCGCGGTGATATCACAAAACATCTGAAAGCCATAAACTACGTGTTAAAATACAAGCAAACCTGCATCGACGAGTACGACTACAACATTACGAACCTAGATGATTTAAGAGATGGCGTTCGCTTGAGCCGTTTATTCGAAATATTGTTTCACGAAGCGGATTTATGCTCCAAATTACGAGTGCCGGCTATTTCGATTTTGCAAAAAATTTACAATGTTTCGGTTGCGATGAAAGTGGCCGAAAGTAAATGTACCATCGAAGGCGATATAACGGCTAAGGAGATCGTCAGCGGATGTCGCAATAAGATTTTATCGTTTTTATGGCAGATTATCAATAACTACTTAACACCTTTGTACGAAAAATCAGCTGTAACGATACAACGCTGGTGGCGCAAACGTGTACTTCCCAAATTACTAGGGAAAAAACAGCAAGAGCGTAAGTTACATGCTAGCGCGGTCGTACTTCAAGCAGCTTGGCGTGGTTTCGTCTGCAGGCAGAAGTATACGAGTGTGCTCGCTCAGATGAAGGAACGTAACTTGAGGCTGCGAAGGGCAGCTATCGTGTTGCAACGTAGATTTCGAGCGATTCGAGAAGCGCGTAAACAGAGAGAAGTTAACGAAAGGACCGTCTCCGCGTGCGTTAAATTACAAGCGTGGTGGCGTTGCAAATTACAGCGAAGAAGGTTCCTTTCGACAAAATCTAAAATTATATGGATTCAACGTCGTTATCGAGCGAACAACCAAATGAAACTTTGCCGAGAATATTATTTGCGACTTGTGCAGTCTGCAATTACAATTCAACAGCTATTTCGAGGTAACCGAGAGATGCGAGTCCAGCGCAACGACTTCCTGAGAATGAAAATATTTGCCATCATCGTTCAAACCAGATTCAGGGCTAATTTGATGGCGAAAGTCGAACGACGACGATATTTGCGTTTGAAAGCAGCTGCCACTCGTATTCAAACCAAATTCAGAAGCTTTCGTCAAATGCGACAAGATCGTGAGCGCTATACGAAATTGAAAACCAACGTCATTTGCATTCAACGAAGATATCGAGCTTTGAAAGCGATGAAACGAGAGCGGTCTCGCTATAACAATTTAAAATCGGCGTCAATTTGCATTCAGCAAAAGTTTCGAGCCTACAAGATGATGACGAACCAGCGCGACGAGTATGTGAAATTAAAATCAGCCGCTATTCATCTGCAACGTAAGTTTAGAGCGACCATTTTAATGAAGCGCCAACGAACCGAATATTTGGGACTAAAAAACGCTGCTGTTTTAATTCAACAAAAATTCAGAGCCAATCTATCGATGAGAAGTGTTCGATTCGAATACCAAAGTTTGATAAAAAGCTGCGTTTTTGTTCAAAATCGATTCAGATCGATTCAATTGATGAGATCGGATAGACGCGAATATCTTAGATTGAGGGCAGCTGTCATCAACGTACAAAGATTATTCCGAATGAAATGCCTGTTAAAATTGGATCGCGCTCGTTTTGAAAAAGTCAAGAAATCTGTCGTCCTCATTCAACGAAAGCTCAGAGCGTATAAACTGGCGCAACGTGAACGTCAAGTGTATGTTCGGTTCAGGCAAAGTGTAATTCTAGTTCAACGACATTTCCGAAGCATTCGCCTTATGAAACAGGAGCGAAATCGATACGTGCTACTTAAAACAACGGTCACTCGAATGCAAGTGCTATTCAGAGCGAATCGCGCAATGAAAGCGCAACGTTTACGTTATCTCGAACTGACCCACGCCGTTGTAACGATTCAGAAACGATATCGAGCGAATCGGCTTATGAGACAAGAACGGCAACGATATGAACAACTGAAATCCGTCGTAGTTTCGACGCAGCGTAAATTCAGAGCTAATTTGCTCATGAAGGTCGAAAGAAGTCGGTACTTGGCGTTGAGAAGAGCTTGCACTTGTGTTCAACGAAAATTTCAAGCGAACGTCGCCATGAAAACTCAACGACACGCTTACATTACGTTTAAAAACAACGTTATTTTTTTGCAACAAAAATTCAAAGCTTATCGAGCGATGCGATTAGAAAAAACCAGATACCAAGACTTGAAAAAAGCCGTTCTCGCCGTTCAGCGAAGATATCGAGCCGTTTCGCTAATGCGCGTGCAGCGCAATGATTTTATTCGTCTCAAGAACGCTGTAGTTTTCGTTCAAAGGTTGTACATAGCCAAATTACTTATGCGAGAGAAGCGGAAAGAATTTTTATCGTTGAAGAGTGCCGCGTTAACGATACAAACGTTATTTAAAACGAATCGACTAATGAAAGTACAACGTCGGCATTTTGTAAACATTAAGCTAGCAACCATCGCTGTTCAACGTAGATATAGAGCTTTAAAAGCGATGCGAATCGCGAGAAGAGAATTTTTACGCGTCACAAACGCGACTACAATTATTCAGAATTGGTACCGAACTCAAATTTGTCGCAAAAGATTTCTAATTCAGAGGAAAAGCGCCGTACTAATACAGAATAAATATAAAGCGTTGAGAGAAATGCGGCCGCATAGACTGAATTATTTAAAACTGAAGTACGTCGTAGGCGTCGTTCAAAGTCGCTTCAGAGTCGCCAAACAGACTCGTGAATTATTACATAAATTTCTGCCGAACGATAGCTTGAAGTTCAACAACTCTACTCTCGAAAGAATAATGACCGATTCCCCTGTCTGCATACAATATAAAGTCAGTTCTCTCAGAGTTACCGAATCAGACCGAATGGCGTTCATAACTTTAAAAGTTGTGACTATATTCATTCAGCGACGTTTTAGGAATAAATTACGTGTACGCGCTCATCAAATGCAAAAACAGTTGGAAGCCGCAAAAATGACTGCAACAAAAATAGACGCCGTTACCAAAATTCAAGTAAGTTGCTCAAATTGTGACATGCCGAATAAAGTTCACTTCTAATTAATACACTTTTTCAGGCACTGTGGAGAGGGTACCTCGTACGAAAGAAAAATTTGAAGAAACGATCTTCTAATGCAGTCGCGAAGAAACCGAATTCCAACTCGGACGCCAAAGTCATATTAGAGGAGCGCTATAAAAAAGCCATTTTACAATTGAAAACAAGCGATATGTACGATGTTGTAACACACGCTCTTTGGAATTTAGGTAAATAAATCAAGTCAAATCAATGTTGATAAGCACGGTCGTATTAATTAATTTTTTTTTAAGAATCCGTCACCACGTTATCGGCGAAATTATGCGAAGGAGTAGCCGCCGAAGGTATAATACCGATTATTTTCACTTTAATGGCAAGAGGAAACCGTTCAGAACCTTCTCTCGAAATTTATCGCGCCGGTTGCAGCATTCTCATCAACCTAGCCAGGCATAGGCCAACGAAAGTTGTATTATGGGAGACTGTAAGTTTGAATCAACATGCCATTTTTGCGAAAATTCTTATCTACTGTTAAGTAACACGATTTCTTTTTTTACTTTCTAGATTAACAAAGTGGAAGATATTTTTCTCATTTTACACATTATGAAGATAACGCATGACAAGTCGCAAGCACCAGTATTTCGCTTTGCTGCGACTTTGTTATGGTTGTTATGCCAAGATGCTTCTGCAGCTCAGGTATGTTTCGATTCGCGTATTGCACAAAATTCGTTTTATGAATAAAGTTGTCAATACTCGGAAGTTTTTCCTTTTCAGGTTGTTGGTAGTCTGTACTCATTTCGGCAGCAAGTTGAAAAAATGCTGGAAAAACTGAAACGAATAAATCATAAGAACCCTCCATCGAAGAGGACCCAGAATTCGTTACCGAAAATCGAAAGCGATTGGTTTTCAGCTCCCGAGCGTAGAATTTTTGAAAATAATTACGTAGCCATTAGCAATATTCATCGTATTTTATATAATCGCTGATGCTTATACATAATTCGATTTTCGTTTGTTTTGTCAAATATCGTGGATTCGTGGTTTATGAACGGGCATTCTCTTACCTTATTATTTTTATTTTTTATCGTGTTTACAATGCTAATTTTGGAATCGATTCAGATTTTCGCGTGTACATAATGATAGTTTTTTCTTCGTGTTTTACTGAGTTTTTAAACTTTTTTAATTTAATTTTTGTATTTTAATATTGAATAAATCTAAAATGAAATGGCGAATACTTGCATTATTTTTATTTTTACTACATATAGAGTTGAAATAATCCGCCATCATGCAGTACGCATGAAAGGAACCTGAACCTGTCTGATTCTTGTGGGATCTTGTTGGCAGGTTGCAGAAATCAGACCTTCAAAATGATGATGTGCATTTTTTCTTCGGGTGAGGGAATTTCGACATTTACGAGACTGGTTACAGTTTACCCATTACCTACAGCATCAGATTGGTTGGTCATCTGAAAGTAATCTTATTATCACTAAAACGTAAATTTTGTAACCGTGAAAATAGCGGAATTCGGCTGAAATTTATTTTTATGGTTAGTAAAATGAATTGAAAACATGAAAAAGTTATCGTCCGTAAGTACCTCGCTTGTCAAAGAAAGAAATCTCGTATAGTTCGACAGTCATTTCGACAGAGAAACATTTTTTCTTGTACTTACGAGTTACGATATAGTGCAATATCCAGTGTGTTCGTCGAGTAAGTTGATTCCCTTGTGAATATTGTTTGATTTCTCGCAAACTGCACGAACTTATGTGTACTAAGTAAAGTGACGGTTTTCAGGTTCGCGATCATGTATTGGCGTGCGAGTCTGGCTTGTAAGAACTTACGCTTTTCATCATTCAATCTTCGACCCGGTAGAAATTTTTCGTTGAACGCTCGAAATCGGGATTGTGTTCAAGCGGCAACGAGTTTTCAAACCAGCGTAGATTTCAAAGAAGGCTCCGAAATAGAAGGTTTTAAAGTGAATCATGTTGTGAAAATTCCAGACTTGCATTGCACGTTGATTCAGCTGAATCATATCGGCACCGGAGCCCAGTATGCTCATGTGCAACGAAACGATAACAACAACGCATTTTCGATAGCGTTTAGAACTACGCCTTTCGATTCCACCGGCCTACCTCACGTGTTGGAGCATTTAGTTTTATTTGGTAGCGAAAAATATGCGTGCAGAGATCCGTTTTTCAAAATGTTGAACAGGTCATTGGCTACATTCCTCAATGCTATGACTTATCCCGATTTTACCATGTACCCGTTCGCTACGCAGAATCACGCCGATTATTATAATTTAATGTCCGTCTACTTGGACGCGGTATTCAGGCCGAAGTTGAGACAAAATGATTTCAGACTGGAGGGATGGCGCTTAGAGCATGAAGACGTATCCGACGCTAAATCGCCCATCATTTTTAAAGGAGTAGTATTTAACGAAATGAAAGGCGTGTATTCCGAAAACCAGAATATATTTATGGAGAACATGTTGAATTCTGTACTTCCGAGCCACACGTACGGCGTCAACTCTGGCGGAAATCCTCTGGAAATTCCAAATTTAACGCACGAAACGTTGGTAGATTTTCACAGAAAACATTATCATCCGTCGAATGCGCGAATCTATTCTTACGGTAATTTCAATTTAGTCGATCATTTAAAATTCGTCAACGAGCAGTACCTTCGGCATTACGATAACTGTCCGAATTTTCGCGAAAGGACCTCAGTGCCACTAGAACCTCGTTGGACGGAACCGAAAAAAAAACACATCGCCGGAAAACACGATCCTTTGGCAACTGATACGGAGAAACAATCCGTTTTAGGGGTCACTTACCTGTGCGGTGATGTACGAGATGTTCATCAGCTTTTTGTCACCAGAGTAGTTTCCCAACTGATGATCGAAGGGCCTACTTCTCCATTCTACAAAAATCTCTTAGAACCGGATATCGGATGCGGTTATTCTCCTGGTACCGGCTACGACACGCATACTCGTGACACGACATTTTCCGTAGGTTTACAAGGTATTCGCTCGACAGACTTCGATCGAGTTGAAAAACTCGTGTACGATACGTTGGAGCAATGCGTTCAAAAAGGTTTCGAAGAAGCTAACGTTGAAAACATTTTGCACGGAGCTGAATTAAGCGTCAAACATCAAAGCGCCAATTTCGGGCTCAACTTATTATTCGGCGTTGCTCCGTTGTGGAATCACGACGGCGACATTGCGGACGCGTTGAATATCTCCGAACATATTACCAGATTTAGACGCGATTTGGGAAACAAGCATTACTTGCAGCAGGTCGTCGACGAGTATTTCAAATCGAATCGTCATCGTTTAATATTAACCATGTCTCCTGATCAACAATATGAAGAAAAAATGAAAAAACGCGAGGCCGATTTGTTGCAATCCAAACTATCCGAAATGTCTGAGCCGCAAATACAACAAGTTTACGAAATCGGTTTAAAACTACGCGACGAGCAAAACCGCGAAGAAGATGTATCCTGCTTACCGTCGCTCAAAATTTCCGATATTAGTAAAGATATCAAAACGGTTGACTTGATCGTGTCTCCGACAGTTCCTGTTCAGATATGTAAAGTTCCCACCAACGGCGTCACATATTTCAGATCTATACTTAACACCTTCCACGTACCTGACGATTTGAAAAGTCTAATACCGCTGTTCACGCAAGTCGTATCGCAAATGGGCACTGTCAAGTACGACTACGGCTCTTTTGACCAACTTGTCCAGAGTAGAACAGCCGGTCTCGACTTTTCCACCCACATAATCAACCACGTCGACAAATCGGGAGAATTCGAAGAAGATTTATTATTAGGCTCCCATTGCTTGGACAAAAATACCGAAAAAATGTTCGATCTGTGGCTGATGCTATTCAACGAAGTAAATTTGAGCGATTCGAATCGATTTTCCACGTTGGTGAGAAATATTGCCGGCGATTTGGCGAACGACGTGGCCAGTTCGGGGCATTTGTATGCTACGCTTAACGCGGCATCTCGCGTAAGTGCGTCGGCCTTTAGAATGGAGCAGTTTGGAGGGTTAACGTACATCAAAAAGATGAAAGAAATCGCCAACAGTGAAGATTTAACCGGTACTTTGAGAGATATAGAAAAGATAGCCGGCATTGTTCTCAACAAAAAACGCATTCGATGCTCTTTGAATATGTCGCCCGAAAACGAAGTTGCGCTGAAGAGTTTGTTAAAATTTTTATCGCAGGTTCCCGGCGATTACGACGAGATTTCTCAATCGAAGATGTTCGTCGACAGTTCGGCTTCTAACTACCACTTCGTTTTACCATTCGACGTGAATTACGTGGCCAAAGCTATTCCTGTCGTACCTTACAATCATTCAGATTTCGCCGCTCTGCGAGTGCTGTGTAAATTATTAACTACCAAGTACCTACTACCATTGATAAGAGAACGCTTTGGCGCGTACGGTGCCGGAGCTAAATTGAGCACTGGCGGAAGTATTCAGTTCTTTTCGTACAGAGATCCGAACAGTGTCGAGACGGCCGATATTTTCGACGGAGCTGGCGAATGGATGTTGAAAAATGAATTCACCGACATCGATATCGACGAAGCTAAATTAGGAGTATTTCGCGATATAGATACGCCAATTCCTCCCAGCGAAGAGGGCATGAGATGGTTCGTGAATAACGTTTCTGACCAAGTATTTTCCGAACACAGATCAAGACTGCTGGCTGTGAATAGAGAAACCTTGTTGATAATAGCTTTGAAATATTTGAATGATTTAACCGCGTATTCGAAAGTAATAATTGGACCTGAAAGTAAAAAGACGGATAGCTGGGATAAAGTGTATGCGGAGTAAAAAAGCGAGACGAATAGAATGGAATGACTTTACGACTGTGATATATCCATGTAGGTAGGTTAGGTAGTTAGGTATCTACTTTCAACGCGAAAGGATGCGTTTTTACTGTTTGTACAAACTGCGAACTGTATTAGTTTTAAAATAAAATAATATTGACAATTATTGTTTTTAAAAAATAAAATTTTTCAATACGCGCGACATTGATCATTTCATGTTATACGCGCGTCTACTAATATTTTGCATCTAAGAATTAGAAAATAAGCGTCGGATCGAACGAGACGAAGTTAATTTAATGACAGGTTTGAAATTGGCATCTTGGCATCGGTCTGCGAGAACTTTCTTGAAACGGCCTCTCGTTCGCGGAACCGCCGTCCTCCAGTGGAAAACATTTATTCAGCGGTCGATTACCAGAAGCGTAGTTCGACTGAGGCGTTACTTTTCGTTTGGCACAATCATCTTTATACGTGATTGACTTTGGAATAGGCGTTTTCTGCGAATTGGGCCCGTCCACCTCCACTGTTTTTTTACAAATACGCTTCTGTTCACATTTTTTCACCTTGTCATCGCGACATAGGCTGGTCGTTCGTGTCGGGCATTGAGCGGGCAAACAACGTGTTTCAACCAATTGTCTACTATTAGACCGCGAACAAGTGCGCAGAGGAGGTTGTGTAGCAGCTTTGTCCGCGTAACATTTTCGAACGCTGGCCGGACTTTGACTACGTTTTGGCTGGACGTACATACGCTTTCTGGCGCAATCGTCGATGGTGCTGCGATACTCCGTATTCCATCTATAACGAGGAGAATACCGAGGAACATACTGCGTTTCACTGGTAGCGCTGTTTTCATCGTAATAAGGTGTGCACCGTACTGGCGCCGGCGCCGGTGCACATGTAGGTTTAAGCGGCTTTATTTCTTGGGTTTTTCGCGGTATGATGAAAGCCAAATATTCGTTTGGTTCGTTGAAAGATTCGCAACCCGGTAGCTTGAGTCGAAGGGCTGCTGCGTGACAGTAGTCTACAGCAGAACACGTGGGTATCTCATTTACAGCTGATTGGTATGTTTGATGAGAAGCATTTCCTTGAGAAAATGATCTCCTATACCGTGCAGATTCCCTGGGATCGAAATCGTCGTACATATTTTATTTTATTTTTTCTTCAACGTTCAGGTTTAAGCAAACAAATCACTGTTATCCAGCATGTTCTACTTTTTGAGAGAAAACATCACTAGTAGAAAGTGCTTAGCAATCGAAACATAACGATAACGAAAAACAACATTTACTGACAAGATGACTACAATTTTTCTTTTTCCATGAATGGTAAATCTAGTCCTTCTAAAGCTTCGAAGAACGTATACGATAGGGTAATAGTGTCAACATTTTGCATAATAGGATCTTTGACTATTTCAGGATCTATGTAAAAGAATACAGGCATGTCGACCTGTAAAAAAAAAAAACAAAAAATCTTGTAATGATGCTCCAATCGGATATTGTACTTCCAAAATCATGAATGAATAAGTAATCACCTGTTCATGAGGGTTAAGTAGTTGTTCGTCAAAACAGAAACACTGAATTTTGTTGAAATATTGGCCCGCTTCATAAGGTACCACGTTATATGTACTTATTCCACTAATCGGGTTGTTGGTTGGGTTTTGAGCTGAATAGAATGCCAAAACAGTTTCACCGGGAACGACCTCAAATAAAAAAAAAAAGACATACACAAACGTAATTTAACGTAACAAATAAGTAGAAGCACAACCGACACACAAGTACGCAATCTTACGCAATTTACAAATTAGTTATTATGCAAATCACCTTGACCTCAGACTGCAAAGGTTGGAAATTCCACTGCAACAATGAGCTTTTATCGGCGTTAAACACAATAGTCAGCTCTCGATCTTCAATTCTTTGTAAACTTTTGGTTCTATCTCTTTTGTAATCGATGTTCACGGCACCGGCGTAATTACTAACCTAATAACAATCACCACGCCGTTATGAATCCAATTTTTTACAAAAAAAAAGAACGAGCGATTAAAATATATGTACTTGACATAATGATTACTCAAAGTGATTACCTGACAGTAGGCACTAAATAAAGGAACTGCAGCAAATCCGGCTCCAGTGATGGCGATGGTTAGAGCGATGAAATAATAACACCATGTCTTAGCTTTATAAAGTTGCTCTTGCGTATACTTACTTCGTACAGGCGAATAAGTACACTTCTTATAAGCATTTTGTAATAAGCCTTCCACATTCAACTTCGATGTATTGGCGCTTAGACTACGAAACCCACGAACTCCCGTCAAGCTGAAAATACACTTGAGGTGATTTACTTTTGAAAGGATCGTCATTTCATCGCTGGAATTACAATTTCCGACCAACTAAATAGCAGATCATTGTGGATAATACAGACAATTAACAAATTTATTCAACACTACACATACGGTGACAGAAATAATTGAAAATTATAAAAAAAATCAAAAAATAAATTCTGTCATCAGTTGGGTGTACCTAGGTAGGTACCTTGTGTTATCAGAGTTCAGAGTGACTGCGATAAGGTACTATAACACTCAGATACGGACATCCGCCATTTTGGAGACAAATGAAAATTTTGCTTTTTGAAAGTTTTTGCCCAAATTTCAGTATGTTTGCAAGTTGAAATATAAAGTTCTATATATCATCGGAAAGAAGATTAAATTTTCTTTTTTATGAGCCAAAGAATGTGTCGATTGGGTAATTCTGCGATTTTTTGACAAAAAGTGTTGCTTCTTCACTAGTGTTAGAAACTTAAAACGAAGCTTGAACTTGAAGCTTTCGCGTCGATGGTTTGAAATTTGAACACCTCAAAAAAACGTTCTATTATCATCATGTTTTAGTGACCATATCTCCACATACCTACATTCCGATAATACGTGCAAGTGCGGTTGACAGTTTGTTGCCGTCGCAAAGGAAAGTACGTTGGGTTGGGGCTGAGGGTTGCCCTAAAAGTAGTATAGTTGCCCTCAAAATGAGAACCTAAAGTACTTAATAAACAAGTAAACGCACACGCCTTTTGGAGCCGTTCTATAGCCGAAATTCAGCTTAGGTTGCTACAACTAGATTTGCTTTGGACTAACTTTGGATGAAATGAAATTTATACACTACGAAAGTTCGCGATAGGCAATAACTCCTTGCTTTAAGATGGCGTGTGCGTTTACTTGATTATTTAGTACTTTAGGAGAACCATTGGTGTGTTCTTTTTGCGCAAAAAAATCCAACAGTTGCGACGATTTTTATTATTGCTGTCCTTTTCCAATCAATGGGTTAGAAAAGGACAGCAAAGGAAAAAATCGCAACTGTTGGATTTTTTCGTACAAAAAGAACACACCATATGATAGTCATCACATCACCTAATTTAAATCATTCATCGCGAGTCTCCGTGAATTTTTATTTTTTCTGAACAATAATAAATGATGTACAAAATTATATTTACGAATTTACGATAGGAATAACAAGACGTGAAATTTAAAATCTTCGGTAGAAACGATTTCCTCCGCCGTAACTTCGACTCTGATTACCGTACCAGCGATTTCCACCGCTATATTTGTTGCTACTATTTCCGCCTGCAAAGTGCAATCAATTCGTCAAATTTTTTGGCACATTCGAAAATATTGCGTAAAAGAAAAATAAACGTACCACCAAAAGACGCCATTTCTGCTAATTCAGGATTTACTTGTTGGTTAGCTTCTTTCAGTACATTAATAAGATCTCTTGCAAGTCGGCTATTGTTTTTAGTGAAAAACGCGTACGAAGTACCAGTTTGCGAAGATCTACCCGTTCTTCCTATTCTATGGATATAGTCTTCGGACGAATTTGGAAAGTCGTAATTAATAACAAATTTCACATCATCGACGTCTGAACAAAAAACAAAATAACATGATCAATATAACTTCAACTGTATCGCGTTAGTTTTTCAGTAGCTGATTAAAGACGTGGAAAAAAGCGAAAGAATCAAATTCAAAATATCATCACAAAAGATAATGAAGAACTACACTCGGATTTCAAAATCGATACGCTAATATTTTAAACAGAAAACGAAATAATAAAAGTGCAAACCTCCGGCAACGACAGACGATCCAGTGTCCTGTTCTAAGTTTGAAAGTACAAAACGAGCCATTCAAAATCCACTTGCATAGGAAACACAGCAGCATCGTCCCTCGAGATTCATTCGAATGGCTCCCTTTATTTACGACGACAATGAAGCACGCACATTCAAGGCGTTTGCTCGATCGTATTACTTTTACTGGACCGGAGAGGGAGATGAAATTCAAAAGAAATAAATAGGAAAACAACGACACACGAGGTTCTTCGTGAGGAAAAAATCCGGTCCTTATAGAACAGGCATCCGGCACAGTTGCCGTGCACTGGATTCATCAGCCAAACACACTAGGGAAGTTCTTCATTACGTACCAGAGGCACCTCCTTTATAATGCTTTATATTACACACACACACACACACATTTTTTTAAAAGTGCCTCTGAAATCCAAATCCAAAATTAAGACCACTACATTAATATCTCCTCGCAAGTTCGATATTAATACGTTAATTATTCCAAACTAAAGAGTAGAGTAATAATTGAAAATGAACTAAATGTAATTATGCAGTTTCGCTGCATATGACACGGACATGGAATGAATACACCACAAGTGTACCATCAACCAATAGCCAATACGCCTCCTTACAAATGTGGTCTTCTCCGAATCATACAGATATTATCCGAATTAATGACAAATAAAATCTTACCTAATCCGCGAGCAGCTACATCAGTAGCTACCAAGACTGCTGCTCTGCCGTTACGAAAAGCTGCGGAAAATAGCTTACGATTATTGCTCTGAAGAAACAAGTTTTGCAATGTAACAGACTATGTGAGTTGATCAAAAACCCATAATTTCGAAATATCCAAAAATCAAAAAACAATTAACAATACCGCTCAAATAGAAAATAAATAATGTAGAAAGCCAGTGATTCGGAACGTAACCGTAACCGTAATGAAAACCGGAACGTAATCGATATTTTCTTCAACAATAACCGTAATGGAACGAAATTATTTTGAGAAAATCAGTAATCGTAACCGGAACGTAATCATTATTTTTGGTGATAGAACTAAAACCGTAATCGGAACGTAATCGTTACTTGAAAAATAAATGACTGTAACCGTAATCAATAAAGGCGCATTCACAAGAACTCCGACTAAGAACTAAGAACTCTGACTAAGAATTTTA
>FIZT01038840.1:0-18871 GCA_900065295.1 Paracoccus marginatus
GGGTGCTGCTTTTTAGCGCGACCCTTAACCCCCGGTGCTGCCATCGGCGCGACCAGGGTGTATAAAAACTTTTTTGCACTCGGAACTCGCAGCCCTCTGAGAGAGGGTATCCGAATTTTGATTAGGTATATATATATATATATATACTTTGCCGTTTTTGAAATTTGGTCGGATCTCCCCTCACATGAGAACAAATCTCTGATGATTTTGATAAAAACTATACAAATTGAAAGTATTGAGTAAGAGGAGGGAGTTGATCAGTCACGTTGATGGATTCGAACTCCAGCGACCACCCAGATTACGGTGTACTTTTGATAACAAAACAATTAAGGCAGAAAAATCTTTAATTAACGAATAATACAGTTGAGAAAAAATGATCAATTAAAAGTTTGGGAATGAATTCACAGAAAAAGTTTTACAAAAAATTGAAAAGTTTTAAAAAAGAACACCCAAACAACAAAGAATTAAGAACAGTTAACAATAAAGAAGAAAAAGAGACAAAATATTAGAAAAGATGAATCATTCCTGAAATTCAATTTTCCAAAACTTATAAAAATGAAAAAAAAAAAAAAAAACAGTATTTCAAGTATACTTAGACATCAAGTGGCCAAAAACTACATCATCAGCATACTTCTGAACAAACTCTTCGAAATTCTCAGGAGTGACGAAATACCATTGTAAAAATACTTTCAGGGGTGACTCAATGAATGTTATTTCTTGAAAGCATTTACGGAACGAATAAACGTTATCCAGGTAATATTCATCGCCCAATTCCGCCATATGATCCGTTTCGTGCTCTATTAAACGTTGCACAGTTACATCGACATTCAACGCTTCCTTGAATCGAGTAATTCTGTCATCCGTTCTCAACAACCAGCTCATGAAATTTTCGAAGTAATCAGAAAATCTTTCTACAAAATGGTCACGAAGGAAAAAAACATCATCATCGGTGATTTGCAATAACGAAAAGAGTATAGGCACGATGGTTTCTTCTTTAATCTGCGTCGCAATTGCCTCGGACGGAGTAAAGATGTCTATAAACTCCATTATGGCTCGAAAAAAGCGACACCGAAGGGTATTTCTAATTTCATCAATGGCGTTGACTTGGGGCGACACGAGCAACTGATTTTTGAACTTGGTGGCGAGGTCCGAGTCGGGGTAGGCTTTGTCGATGAATTCGTCAAGCAATCGCGCCTCATCAATGAACCTTCTGAAGGAGGCGATATTTTCATTCAAAAGCTTCACACGAATGTCTCGGATGGCTAGCTCATCATTCGAGAACCAAAATTTCAGACAGTCTTCCAAATCTTCGAGAAAACCTTCTCGAAATAGAGATTCGCTCGTTTTAGCGATTACACCGTAATCGGAAGATATGACTTCTTGTTTGAACTGCATGATTAGGGATTGGTCACCGTTGAAACATATATTCACCAAGCAACGTAACTGTTTAATCTCAATACCATATATCAAAGTACGCCAATTTTTATCCCAAAACCTTTTACGACATTCGACCGGCGCATCCGTCAAAACAGCCATTAGAAAAGATACGTCTTTATGGTTCCTATCACAGCCTTCCCCATGTAGCTTACAAAGACCCGGATCATCCCGATCAAATAGACGACTATCCTGCAAAACGACAGGGATTGCGGATTGTTTCAAGTGACTAGGAGCCCTGGCCCATATTTCCCAATCTTGAATCAACGACTCGGCCTCTTCTCTCAAAATGAGTTTAATCATGCGACAGAATATATCTGAGGGCATTTCATCTTTTATATACTCCCAAACGAACATGGTATACGAATATAACGTGGAAGTGATTAAATCGTCGCCGCGAGTAGCCACTAAATCTCGCAGCGTTTTCTCGTCCAGTTTTGGTAGAATGTACCTGTAGAATGCCTCTGTACGATCATCGTAACGATGTACATTATCTTCAGATTTCTGAAACATTCTCAGCATACATCTTAGACGAGTATCCGAGTCCAGGCGATTCAAGAAGTACTCCATTGCTGGCCATTTACGAAGGTCAAAACGTGCATAGATATATTCAACAATTACTTCTTCCACAGACGATGCACCATTATTCACGGCTATTTCGGAAAGTCGATTATCCAATCGATGAATCCAGTAATTCAACTCGGGATTTTTGTACATTACGTACTCAACTCCTGACAAACGCGACGACACCTTTGGCCAAAGCTTCAAAATATCGTCTTCCAGGCAGTACAAGCTAGCTATAATGAATTTATCTTCGGCATCGACCATTTCGCAGAGCAATAAGCGTTTCGCTGTCTTCGCATAGTCGATGACGCCGTCTAAATTGCAAACAAAATCCGTAAAATGGTTGAAAATAGCAAACTGCGGTGGTAAAAACACACCCATGCAATACAGCCAATTGTCAATGTTTTCGGTTCTACAACTTGCGTATTGCTTAATCATTGAGAAAAGCTTGGGCGGAACGTGAGACGTTAGACATTGTAGAGCAGTTTCTCTTCGTGGATCATGCTCACGTAAGGTGCCATCGCTGTTCAGATGTTGTTTGATTTCGCAACGCCATAAATCTAACGCTAATGCATTGCATGCGGTGTGTTTCAATGATGGAGGACTAGGATGGAAGAGATCGTAGACACCGTATACGTTGGCCATTTGGATATTTGGTACTAGGTCAATTTACGATAAGCGAATCTGAAAAGAAACCGATTCAAATAGTGACCAGAAGTTGTATCTGATTGGAGAAATACGGAGGAGCTATGAAAAATAAATTTACTTATGCTATGATGGACTTTTACAAGCAGTTCATGAATCCTCTATATGGTCTTCTTCACCGAGATGATGAATAATTTCCACCAGTTACAAGATATAATTATTAGTAACCACCGAAAATTGGAACCCCAAAAGCTGTAGAAACAAAGAAGAAAAAAATTCAGAAAAAAATTGAAAGCAAGAGATGTGCGATTGATAAAAATTATAACAATCAAAATAACGATAAGAGAACAAATTTTTGATAATTTTGATAGAAACTGTACAAATTGAAAAATGAAAGCATTGAGTAGGAGGACAGAGCTAATCAGTCACGTTGATGGAATCAAACTCCAGCGACCACCCAGATAACTACGGTGTACTTTTCATGACAAAACAAAATCTTTAATTAACGAATAATACAGTTGAGAAAAAATCAATTGAAAGATTGGGAAAAAATTTATTAAAAAAAAGTTCTACAAAAAAATTTGATAAAGAACACTCCAACAAAAAATCAAGAACAGTTAACAATGAAGAATGAAAGAAGACTAATATTAGAAAAAATGAATAATTCTTGCAATTCAATTTTCCGAGACTTGAAAAAAATTACAAAAAAAAAAAAAACACAAAAAAACAGTATTTCAAGTATACTTAGACATCAAGTGGCCAAAAACTACATCATCAGCATACTTCTTAACAAACTCTTCGAAATTCTCTGGAGTGACGAAATACCATTGTAAAAATACTTTCAGGGGTGACTCAATGAATGTTATTTCTTGAAAGCATTTGCGAAACGAATAAACGTTATCCGGGTAATATTCATCGCCCGATTCTACCATATAATCCGTCTCACACTTTATTAAACGTTGCACAGTTGAATCGACATTCAACGCTTCCTTGAATCGAGTAATTCTGTCATCCGTTCTCAACAACCAGCTCATGAAATTTTCGAAGTAATCGGAAAATCTTTCCTCAAAATGGTCTCGAGCGAAAAAAACATCATCATCGGTAACCTGCAATAACTGAAAGAGTTTAGGCACTATGGTTTCCTCTTTAATCTGCGTCGCAATCGCCTCGCACGGAGCAAAGATGTCTATGAACTCCATTATGCCTCGAAAAAAGCAACACTCGAGGGAATATTTAATTTTATCAATGACGTTGACTTGGGGCGACACGAGCAACTGATTTTTGAACTTGGTCGCGAGGTCCGAGTCGGGGTAGGCTCTATCGATGAATTCACTAAGCAATCGCGCCTTTTTGATAAACCATCTAAAGGAGATGGGATTTTCACTCAAAAGCTTCACACGAATGTCCCGGATAGCTAGCTCATCATTCGAGAACCAAAATTTCAAACAGTCTTCCAAATCTTCGAAATGGCCTTTTCGAAATAGAGATTCGCTCGTTTCAGCAATTAGACCATAATTAGAAGATGAGAAGTCTTGTTTGAACTGCGTGATTTGGGATCGGTCACCATCAAAACATATATTCACCAAGCAACGTAATTCGTTAATCTCAATACCGTACATCAAAGTACGCCAATTTTTATCCCAAAACGTTCTGCGATATTCGACCGGCGTATCCGACAATACGACCAGTAGAAAAGATACTTCCTTATGGTGACTTTCATAGCCCTGCCAATGTGAATTATCGATACCCGAGTCATATCTATCAAATATGCGACTATCCTGCAAAACGACTGGGATTGCGGATCGTTTCAAGTGACTAGGAGCAGTGGTCCAAATCTCGCAATAATGAGGCCGCGATTCGGTCTCATCTCTCAAGATGAATTTAATCATGCGACAGAATATATCTGAGGGCATCCTATCTTTGATGTACTCCCAAACGAGCATAGTATACGACGATGAGGCGGAAATGATTAAATCGTCGCCGCGAATAGCCACCAAATTTTGCAGCGTTTCCTCCTGCAGTTTTGGTAGAATATACCTGCAGAATATTTCTCTACGATCATAATGGTTCCCACGTCCATCGAAGTAACCATCATCGTTAGAATTCTCAAACATTCTCAGCATATATCTTAGACGAGCATCCGGGTTCAGACGATTCAAGAAGTACTTCATTGCTGGCCACATATGAACCTTGAAACGTGCATAGATAGCTTTCACAATGACTTCTTCCACAGATGATGTATCATTATGCAAGACTATATCGGTCAGTCGATTATCCGATCGATGAATCCAGTAATTCAACTGGGGATTTTGGTACATTCCGAATTCAACTCCTGGCAAATGCGACGACACTTCTGGCCAAAGCCTCAAAATATCATCTTCGAAGCAGAATAAGCTAGCTATCACGAATTTATTATAGGCACTGATTATTTCGCAGAACATTAAACGTTTCGCTGTTTTCGCATAGTCGATAACACCTTCTGAATCGCAAACGAAATCCGTAAAATGGTTGAAAATACCAAACTGCGGTGGTAAAAACGCATCCATGAAATACAACCAACGGTCAATCTCTTCGGTCCTACAACTTGCGTAATGCTGAATCACTGAGAAAACCTTCGACGGTACATGAGGCGTTAGACATTGTAGAGCAGTTTTTCTTCGCGGATCATACTGACGTAAGGTGCCATCGCTGTTCAGATGTCGATTGATTTCGCAACGCCATAAATCTAACGCTAATGCGTTGCATGCAGTGTGTTTCAATGATGGAGGGCTGGGATTGAATAGATCGTAGACGCCGTGTACGTTGACCATTTGGGTATTTGATACAGAGTCAATTCACAATAGGCGAATCTGAAAAGAAACCGATTCAAATAGTGTCCAAAAGTTTTGTCTAATGGGTGAAACACGGAGAACCTTTGAAAAATAAATTTACCTATGTCAGGACGTGCTTTAGCAACCACCGAAAATTGGAACCTCAAGAACTATTGAAACAAAGAAAAAAAATCAAAACAAAAACATTAGAATCAAGAGATGTTGTGATTGTCAAAAATTATAACAATCGACGAAATAATTTTGATGAAAACTGTAAAAAGTGAAAAATTCTGAACCGACTCGCTCTCTCAATTACTTTGATTGCTAGATAATTGCCTACCTACTTGATGACCAATGAAAATATATAATCATGTCAGTACGTTGTTAAAAAAAAAAAATCAAAATTACCTACATAGAAAATTGGAAATTTTGGAAAATTTCAGTTTTAAGAAAAGTTAAGAGATTCAGTAGAAAAAAAAAGTAGATCAGCAGTACGTTCAATTCAAGTACTACATACTATGTGCATTGAAAATGGCGTCATCGTTTTCATTTCATCCACTTTCAAAGAAAGGGCCAACGCTTAAATTCTACAGACCGTTCACTACGTAATGACGAAAGTTCACAATACTCATCGCCATGCCAGTACCATGGTTGCGTCGCATTATCTCACCAGCACCCATCTCTCTTTTCATCGTCTATCATATCTGCATGCGATTTAGAAATCCTGTATACGACGAGTACGATGTTGAATTGTCAATATCAAACCACAATATAATTCTGAAAATCTTTAATTAAAAAAATAACAACTGATGAGGAGAATAATTGAAAAATCGAGACATGAAAAATTATAAGAAAAATGAGAGAAAAAATTCATGCTTCAAGAAAAATTTCGAGACTTGAAAAAAAGACTAAAAAAAGTACTAGTATTTCCATTTGAACATCAGCTTGTGAAAAGCTTCATTATCAGCGTATTTTTTGGTAAACTCTTCAAAATTCTCGGCAGTGACGAAATACCATTTAAAAAATACTTTCGCAGGTGACTCGACGAGTGACAATTCCAGAAAGCAGTTACGAAACCGAACTCTATCGAACCAATTACTGTCCTCTCTGACCAAACGTGTTGTTTCGTGCTCTATCAAACGTCGGAGAATCGCATCGACATCCAACGCTTCCTTGAATTTAGTGATTTCATCATCGGCTTTCAATAACCAGTTCATAAAATTCACGAAATTGTCGCAAAATTCATTATCAAAACGATTGAAATCCCAAAAATAGTCATCGCTTTGCAACAGTGATACAACCATTGGTACAATCATTTCTTCTCTAACCTGCGTCGCAATTTCTTCAGACGGGATAAAGACGTCGACAAAGTCCATCACATTTCGAAACCTCCACCGTTTAAGGGATTGCACTACTTCCTGAATTGTGTCCCCATGTGGTGACATGAATAACAGATTTTTGAAGTTGGTAGCTAGATCTACGTTGGGATAAGCTGAGTCTATGAATTCATTGAGTGAACGCGGCGCTTCATCAGTCATCTTGCCAAGTGAGACGAGATTTTCATTCAACAACTTGACACGAATGTCTCGGATGGCCAACTCATCGTTCGCGTGCCAAAATTTCAAAAAACCTTCTAAATCTTCGAAAGAGCGATCCAGGAGTAGAGAGGCGCTCGTCCTAGCGATTAGATCATAATTAAAAGATATGGCGTTCTCTTTGAACTGCTTGATCTGGGATTGGTCCCCGTTGAAGCATACATTCACCATAGCATGCAAGTCGCCAATCCTGGTATCTTTCATCAAAATCTGCCAATTTTCATTCCAAAACGTTCTGCGAAATTCGACCGGCGTATCCGATAAGACCATCATTAGAAACGATACTTTTCTATGACGATCGATGCAGAAAATTGAAAATAAACCCGTTTCTTCTCTATCGAATAAGCGACTATTCTGTAAAACGACTGGAATTGCGGATTGTTTCAAATGACGAGGAGCACTGGACCATATTTTGCAACAACAAGACCGCGTTTCGGTTTCTTTTCTCAAGGCGGACTCAACCACACGACAGAATACGTCAGAGGTGATCTTATCCTTGACATACTCCCAAACTAACTCAGGTCTGCGAGATGAGACTGAGGAGGAAATCAATGCGACTCCTCGCACAGCCACCAAACATCGTACTATTTCTTCGTCCAGTTTCGGTAGAATATGGCGGTAACAAATACTTAGCTGATCGAAATCGTAATAATCATCATCAAGTTGCTTAAATTCGTTATAATCGTCATTGAAAGCAATCGCAAACATCTCCAGAGTACGTTCTAAACGAACATCCGATCCTAGACGATTCAAGAAGTACTCCATTGCTGGCCACGTACGAACCTTGAAACGTGCCCACATAACACTCACCATGCTTTCTTCTGCAGATGTACAACCAAAACAGCGTATTTCAGTCAGTCGATTATCCAATCGATGAATCCAGTAATTCCACTCGTGACACCTGTGCATCTTCATTTCAAGTCCTGACAAACGCGACGACACCTTTGGCCAAAGCTTCAAAATATCGTCTTCCAGGCAGTATAAGCTGACCATCAAGAATTTAACGCAATCATCAATTTCCTCGCATAGAAATAAACGTTTCGCTGTCTTGGCATAATCGATATCACCGTCTAAATCGCAAACGAAATCCGTGAAATGATTAAAAATACTGAACTTCGGTGGTAAGAAGTTGGCGTGGTGAAACAACCAACCGCCAATGTTGTTTGCCTTAGAAACTGCGTATTCCTCAATCATTGAAAAAAGCTTCGACGGTACGTGAGATGTTAGACGTTGCAAGGAAGTTTTCCTCTGTGGATCACGTTTACTTAAGGTGCCGTCGCTGTTCAGATGATGTTTGATTTCGCAACGCCATAAATCTAACGCTAACGTACTGCACGCAAAGTGTTTCAATGTTGGAGGACTGGGATGGAATAGATCGTAGACGCCGTATACGTTGGCCATTTGGATAACTGATACAGAGTCAATTTACAACTAGCGAATCTGAAATAAAAATCGATTCCAATAGTGTCGAGAAGTTTTATTTTCTAAAGACATACGAGGGACGTCGGAAAAATAAGTTTACCTATATCAGGACGTGACTCTACTAGTGGTTCATGTGCCCTCTCCAGCTCTTTTCACCAAGTTGCTGAATGATGAATAATTTCCACCAATCAAACGAAACACTCATTAACCATCAAAAACTGGAACCCCAAACTATCAAAACAGAAAGAAAAATTGAAATAAAAACATTAA
Organism: Paracoccus marginatus; assembly: GCA_900065295.1. Lineage (NCBI taxonomy): Eukaryota > Metazoa > Arthropoda > Insecta > Hemiptera > Pseudococcidae > Paracoccus > Paracoccus marginatus. The sequence goes on from FIZT01038840.1 coordinate 8,741, forward strand.
AATCAAAATATGTGCGATTGACAAAAATCATGAAAATTTTTTGATAAAAACTGTAAAAATTGAAAAATTTTGAACTAGTTCGTTCAATCACTTCGATTAAAACGTGCTTACTCGATGACCAATAACAATATAACATTACGATCAAGTCAATACGTCCCACATAAAATTATTTTTCTCTTCGTTCGAAAAATTTTTTTAAAATGCATAGAAAACTGAAAACTTGAAAATTTCAGCTTCGAGAAGAGTTTTTCAAGATTCAAAAGAATGTATGTAGAAGATCAGTAACACATACCATACATAGTACGTTCCATCCAAGTTCTAAAAATGAGTATAAATATGTGATTTCCTTTCCTATTCATACAGATATATTTTCGAGATTGAGATGAATGCTGAAAATCACTAGCATGTCAATTCAGGTACAATGTGCATCGAAAACTAGTTTTTATCGTTTTCAATTGATCCACCCCAAAGAAGTGCAAACACTCAAATTTGGCAAACTTTTCACTTCACAATGAGGAGAGATTAACACTCAACAGTGCCATACAGACGTCGCTTCGCGTCTTCAGTCTCTTTCTTCGTCGACAACCCAGACAGTGTTAGGAACTGCTGTAACCCATGAAAGCGACGTTGAACCAAACCCCTATTACGAGAACCATACAAAAAATTTGGAAAAATCTTTGATAAAAAAATATCAACATTTGAAGAAAGAAATAATTGAAAAGTGTAGACAATAGAACTCAAGTCAAAGATATAATGGGAATCGTCAAAAAAAAAAAATTAAAAGAACTTTTAAAAAAAAAACGCTCAAACGAACATAAATAAAGAAGAACAAATACAAAATATAAAAAAAATGAAAAATTCATAAAATTTAAACTTCGAGAAAACTTTCAAAACATGAAAAATGAAAAAATTAGAAGTAGTATTTGTATTTTAAGAAGACATATTTAGACATCAACTGGCCAAACGCTTCATTATCAGCGTACTTCTTGGCGAATTCTTCGAAATTCTCAGGAGTAACGAAATACCACTTCAGAAATACCTTCAGGGATATCCCACTGCGCGGCGATTCTTCAAAGCATTTACGAAACCAGACGTTATCCAGGTAATACTTATCGCCCAATTTCGCCATACGATTTGTTTCGTGCGCGATGAAACCTTGCACAATTTCGTCGACATTCAACGCTTCCTTGAATCGAGTAATTCTGTCATCGGTTCTCAACAACCAGTTCATAAAATTTATGAAATTACCGCAAAATTCTCTGTCGGATAGATTTCGAAGCAAGCACTTATCGTTATCGCGGTTTTGCAACAGTGACAAGAGTTTTGGGGCAATATTTTCATCCTTAATTTGCGTCGCAATTACCTCGGATGGAGCAAAGGTGTCTACAAACTCCATTATACTTCGAAAAGAAATACTGTACCATGCAACGGATTTGGTAATTTCATCAATCGCATTGGACTGAGGAGACGCGAAGAAGTGATTTTTGAACCTGGTGGCGAGGTCTACGTCTGGGTAAGCTTTGTCGATGAATTCATTCAGTGATCGCGCTCTATCAATCATCCTGCTCAGCGAGACGAAATTTGTATTCAATAGCTTGAGGCGAATGTCCCTAATGGCCAGCTCATCATCCGCGTACCAAAATTTCAAAAAACCCTCTAAATCTTCGAAAGAACCTTCTTGAAGTAGAGATCTGCACGTTTCAGCAATCGAACCGTCATTCAAAGAGACGGCGTTCTGTTTGAACTGAACGATTTGCGATTGGTCGCCGTCGAAGCATAAATTCACCAAAGCGTGCAAGTGAGCGACTTTAATATCGTTTATCAAAATCCGCCAATTTTTATGCCAAAACGCTTTGCGACATTCGATCGGCGTCTCCGACAATATCATCATCAATAACGATATTTCTCTACGATCACCCTGCGATGACGACCCAATGAAAGACGTAAAACTCTCATCGTCTCTATCGAACAAGCGACTATCCCGTAAAACGACTGGAATCGCAGATTGTTTCAAGCGACTAGGAGCGGTGAGCCATATTTCGCTCCAGTCAGACCACGATTCGGTTTGTTCTCGCAATGCGAATTCGACCACACGACAGAATATCTCTGAGCTCATCTTATCTTTGATAAACTCCCAAACGAACGTAGTATACGATGAAAATGTGGAGGAGATCAGTTTTACTCCTCGAATAGCCACCAAATATCGCACGATTTCTTCATTCAGTTTCGGCAGTACATAGCGGTAAAAAACTTTTTTTCTATCGTCATCGTCACCGTAATCTTCATACTCATCATCATCATCCTCGGCGTCGTTGTCGCCGCCGCCGCCATCGACAGTATATTCGAACATCATCAGCTGATATTTAAAAGCAACATCCGGATGCAAGCGATCCAAAAAGTACTTGAACGATGGCCACTGACGAAGCTTGAAACCTGCAAGGATTTCATTAAGAATGACTTCTTCCACAGATGATGTATCGTCATCTAAGACCATTTCAGTCAGTCGATTATCCATTCGATAAACCCAGTAATACCATTCGGGACAATTGCTCATTTTCAATTTAACTCCCGACAAATGCGACGACACGTTTGGCCAGAGCCTCAAAACATCGTCTTCGAGACAGTACAAGCTAGCTATCGAGAATTTATTAAGGTCGCTAATTTCATCGCACAGCAATAAACGTTTCGCTGTCTTGGCGTAGTCGATGGTGCCGTCTAAATCGCAGACAAAATCTGTAAAATGGTTGAAGATACCAAACTTCGGTGGTAATAAGCCAGTGTGGTAACGCAACCAACGATCGATGTCACTAGCTGTATAACTTGCATATCGCTCGATCATTGAAAAAAGCGTCGACGGTACGTGAGATCTCAAATGTTGCAGAGAAGTTTTCCTTTTTGGATCTGGCTCGCGTAAGGTTCCATTCTGGTTCAGATGATGTTTGGTTTCGCAACGCCATAAATCAAACGCCAATGCATTGCATGCGAAGTGTTTCAACGATTCCGGACTGGGATGAATGAGATCGTAGACGTTGCTCGAGTTGGCCATTTGAATTTTCGATACCGAATCAATTTACGATGAGCGAATCTGAAAAGAGAGCGAATGCATTGGTGTCGAGGAAATTCTTTTTTTTTTTTGGTAAATGAGTGTGAGTACGAGTGGATTTCTGGGAGTATCTAAACATCATCGACGAAAAAAAACTAATTCTGAAATCGTGTCCACAAAGTCAATCTACACCTTTTAACACATGTTTTTTTTTTATAACTGCAACTCCGAGAGGGGCTATCAAAATGGTCATTAGAAATCTCAGAACAGCTTTTTGACCTTGAAAAATTACTCGAAACTTTTCATCAAAAAATTCCATAAAAATAGCCTTCAATAGTGTCTAACATTCCTGCAAGTTTCAAACAATTTGATTGAAAACAACGAAAAATGAAAAATTCGAATAGGTAACGAAAACCGAGGTTTTACTAATTGGAAGCGGTTAGGAATGAGCTAAAGAATTTTCTGCGGGGGGGGGGGGAGTTTAGACCATACCAATCAATTTTCACGAGAAAATTACAAAAGTTTAGACCATACCAATCAATTTTCACGAGAAAATTACAAAATCCGTTAGCAGGGTCGATTCACCTTGCTCAAGGAGCTACATCCTTTTCGATTATTTAGATAACAACTGCGAAAATCGAATATTTTCGATCTTGGTTTTATTTTCAATCACCTTCAATGTGAAATGCTTACTCGATGACTCATGAAAATAATTAACACCCTCTAAACACGATTCTCTTTCATCATGTTCAGATTTCAAATAGATCATTACGTCATTATGTGCATTGAAAATGAGTAGGTAACATTTTCGTTCGATCCATCGCACCGTAAGGAAAGTCAAAGACTCGAATTTGGCAAACCTTTCACTTCACAATCAATAGAGGTGAGCACTCAAAAGTACCACGCACACGTCGCGTTGTGTCACCTGTCTCTTTTTTTATCGTCAACCCAAACAGTATAGATAAAATGCAGTAACCCACGAGCGCGTCGTTGTTGAAACAGACCATTTCTACAAAACAAGAAAATTTGAAAAGTCTGATTACTGTGCAGTACCTATCATATGCATTGCATATGTATCAAGTTTACTACAAGCACACTGTATACGATCACAATCTTCAAAAATTGAATAAATTTTAATTTGAAAAAAATAACATTTCAACAAAATGAAAAAATATGAATAAAAAACTCAATTTATAACTCAAGATGTAAATGTTGAGACAATAACGAGTACAAAATGATTGAAATAAGAAAAATACAAAGAAACCTATATCTTTAAAAAAACAAATGTTGACAAATAAGGACAAAAAATACACAGTTCGGTGAATTGAAAAATTCGCAATCTTCAAACATCGAGAAAATTTTCAAACTACGAAAAAATGTTCAAAATTAACGGGAGTCAGTTCTAAGAAAATGTCGACATCAACAGATTGAAAGTTTCATTGTCGGCGTACTTGTTCGCAAACTCTCGAAAATTTTCAAGTGTTACGAAATACCACTCTAAAAACGTTTTCAAGGGCGTAGTACTATGCTCCGACTTTTTAAGGCATTTACAAAACCAAGTATAGCCGAAGTAGTACCTGCTACCCAACCTGTTCATTCGATTTGTTTCATACTCTATCACACGTCGGACAATCGCATCGACATTCAACGCTTCCTTGAATCGAGCGATTCTATCGTCAGTCCTCAATAACCACTTCATGAAATCTTCAAACTCATCCCGAAACTTATGATCAGAAAAGTCCCGCCATAAAAAACTGTCATCGCTACGCAACAGTTCCACCAACTTCGGCACCAAGTTTTCTTCTTTAATCTGCGTCGCAACAGCCTCGGACGGAGAGAAGGTGTCTACAAAGGCCATCAAATTTCGAAAATGATTGTAGGTAAGGCTGTTCACTAGTCCATAGGTTTTCGTTCGGGGTGACAACAGCAACTGATTTTTGACCTTGGTCGCGAGGTCCATGTCGGGATAAGCTTTATCGATGAATGCATTAAGGAAACGCGCATTTTTAATCAGCTCGCTACTAACCGACTTGATATTTTCATTCAACAGCTTCAGACGAATGTCTCGGATGGCCAGCTCATCACTCGCGTACCAAAATTTCAAACAATCCTCCAAATACTCAAAAGAACATTCTTGCAGAGCAGACGTCAACAATTCGACTATCAAGTCGTAATCTAACGATTTGGCGTCTGTTATGAACTGGGTGATTTGGGACTGGTCGCCGTCGAAGCATAAATTCATCAAGTTTCGCAAATCGTCTACTCTAGTATCTTTCACCAACAGCCGCCAATTTTTATCCCAAAACTGTCTGCGGCATTCGACCGGTGTATCCGACAATATCATCGATAGCAACGATACTTCTCGGCGGTCGCCCGCCGTTGACGCCCCATAATACGAAGAATTCGGATCATCTCTATCGAACAGGCGACTATCCTGTAAAACGACTGGAATCGCCGATTGTTTCAAATGACTAGGGGCGCTGGGCCATATTTCGCACCAGCTAGTCTGCGTTTCGGTTTGTTCCTTCAAGGCAAATTTGACCAAACGACAGAATCCGTCTGAGGTCATCTTATCCTTGACGTACTCCCAAACGCACGTTGTAAACCACGAATTCGTGGAAGCGACCACCTCGTCGCCTCGAATAGCAACCAAATCTCGCAGCGTCTTTTCATCCAGTCTTGGTAGAATATATTTGCAGAAAACTAGCTCGCGACCGCTCATAATGTTATCGTCTTCGTCGTCGCTTTTCTCCAACATCTTCAACATATACACCGAACGGACACCCGGGTCTAAGCGACTTAAAAAGTACGACACTGCGGACCACTGACGTAAACTCATGCATTTATAAATAGCCTTGAGAGTGACTTCTTCCACAGACGACGTATCATCGTCCAACACAATTTCGCCGAGTCGATTTTGCAAACGATGAATCCAGTAGCGTGACTCGGGGCCCCCGTACAATATTGTTTCAAATCTCGAGAAAGTCCGCATCACCTTCGTCCAAAGTCTCAAAATATCGTCCTCGAGACAGTACAAGCAAGCTATCTCGAATTTTTGGTAGTCCTCGATTTTGTCACAATGCACTAAACGTTTCGCCGTCTCTGAACTGTCGATACCACCACCCAGATCGCAAACAAAATCCAGAAAATGATTCCAAATTTCGAATTTTGGTGGTAATCAGGCAGCGTGGTAATGCAACCAGTCGTTCATTTTGTAAAAAAAACAATCCGCGTATCGCTCAATCATTGAAAAAATCTTCGACGGTAGACGAGGCTTCAGACATTGCAGAGAAGTTATCCTTTGCGGATCCGGCTCGCGTAAGATGCCATCGCTCTTCAAATAATGCTTCAATTCGCAACGCCACAATTCAAACGCGACCGCATTGTATGCGAAGTGTTTCAACGTTGGCGGACTGGGATTGAATAGATCGTAGACCCCGTGTACGTTGTCCATTTTTTAGATAGTTGGTATCGAGTCAATTTACGATGAGCGAATCTGAAATGAAACCGGTTCCGTTTTCTTTGATAAGTGAGCATGACTACGACTGCATTTGAAAAAGTAAAAAGTTAATCTAATAAGTAAGGACTAGCTTTGAAATGTATCGACGAGGTGTAAAATTTTCATGACCAAAATCTTAGCTCCGCATGAAATTGACAGCCGTTTCAGCCTCAAAAATTTTTCTTAGCGCCACATTTTCGGAAATAAAGGACGATTGATTGCAAGGCACTGGGTTTCCAAAAAACATTCAATTTCATTCGTCACACTGTGCGGCGTTGATTTCAAAAAAAAATAGTTTTCAATGACTCATTTTTCAGTTCCTCAGTCATATAAAATATAAAATGCAGCATCTGCTTTTCTGTGCGAAAATGTAAAATATAAATTCTACGAGTGAAATGACAACCCTACTCTTGAACTTTGCCCTTTTCCGTCTCTATGACACTCGAATGGTATAATAAACAAAATGTATCGGAGGAATGAATGTACATATAATGCATAAATGACATCCTTCTAGTAATATCAGTCTCTCATCTCTCTGCTCCCAGACAATCAGATTGTGCTGGAAAATCACGATACCGTCGAAAACATGTTATCTCCCACATTATAATCAAAATCTACGAAATAGGAATAATATTTTAATTCAAATATAATAATGTAAGAAAAATCGTCATTTTCAAAAGTCAAGATGATATTCAATTTTAGAAAAAAATTGAGCAATTGAAAAAATTCAACATCAAAATGAAAAAATACAAAGTTTTATCCAGATAAAGCTATCAACAGAAGAAAAGCTTCATCGTGAGCGTACTTCTTATAGAACTCTTCGAACTTTTCAGGAGTGACGAAATACCATTTTAGAAACGTTTTCAGAGGTGAGTCGCGGTGCTGCGATTTTTGAAAGCATCCATCAAACCAAATGTGATTTACATAATACGTGTACACGTTGCTCCATTCGACCATATCTTTCGTTTTACATTCGATTAAAGACAGGACAATCGCATCAACATTCAACGTTTCCTTAAATTTAGCAATTTTGTCATCGGTTCTTAATAACCACTCCATGAAATCTTCGAAATGATCGGAAAAGTCATTTTTAGAACGGCGGCTACCGCACAAAAAATCCGCGTGACGATGAAACAGTGACACGAGCTTCGGCGCTATGCTTTCTTCTTTAAGTCGCGTTACAATTTCTTCGGACGAGATAAAGGTATCGATAAGATCCATTACCTTTCGAAAATAGCAGTAACGAAGCATCCACAAAATTCTATCAATACACTTGGCTTGTGGTGACAGGAGCAACTGATTTTTGAACTTGTTCGCAAGGTCTATGTCGGGGTAAGCCTTGTTGATGAACTCATTTAGTGAACGCGCATCACCATCCAGCTGACTAATTAAATCGCGATCATTATTCAACAGCTTCAGACGAATGTGCCGAGCGCCTAGCTCATCATTCGCGTACCAGAATTTCAAGAAATCTTCTATATAATCAAAAGAACCAACTTGCAGGGCTCGAGACCACCATTCGTACATCCAGTTAGAACCAAGAGAGAAAGCCTTTTCTTTGAACTCGATAATTTGAGATTGATGGTTATCGAAGCATACATTCATCAAACTTCGCAAGTCGTCGATTTTAATATCGATCATCAGAATACGCCAATTTCTAATCCAAAATTCTCTGCGACATTCGACAGGCGTATCCGACAATATAGTCATTAGAAAAACCACCTCTCTACGGTCGCCTACGCTTATTGTCTCATAGAACGAAGGAAAACTCGGATCGCATCTATCGAATAGACGGCTATCCTGCAAAACAGCTGGAATTGCCAACTGTTTAAAATGACTGGGAGCATTGAGCCATATCTCGCCGGAATGAAGCTGCGATTCGGTCTCATCTCTCAAGACGAATTTGACCACACTACAGAATCCTTCCGAGGTCATCTCATTCTTTATGTACTCCCAAACGCGCAAAATATACCGTGAATGCGTGGAGGCTATCAACTCGTCGCCTCGAGTAGCCACCAAATCTCGCAGCGTTTCTTTGCCCAATTTTGGAAGAATATACCTGTAGAAGATCTTTCTGCGATCGCCGTAGTAATATAAATCTTCTTCACTATAAAAGTCATCATCATCGTTATCTTTTATGAACATTTCCAACATATACCTAAGACGAGCATCAGGGTCTAAGCGATTCAACAAATATTCCACCGAGGGCCACTGATGGACGTTGCATTGCTGATAGATTGTCTTGAGAATGAGTTCTTCCGCAGACGACGTATCATCGTCCAAGACTATTTTGCCAAGTTGATTATCCAAACGATTAACCCAGTAGTACCACTCGGGACGATCACTCAACGGGAATTGATCAACTAACAGATGCGGCGACACTTTCGGCCAAAATCTCAAAATATCGTCCTCCAAACAGTACATGCTAGCTAACAAGAATTTATTTTTGTCGTTGATTTCGTCGCGGAGCAATAAACGTTTCGCTGTCTCGACATAGTTGATATCACCATCGAGATCGCATACCAAATCCGTAAATTGGTTAAAAATACCGAATTTCGCCGGCAATACGGCAGCATGATACCTCAACCAAGCGCAAACTCGACGAGATACTTCATCTGCATGTTGTTCCATCAGAAATTGTCGACGGTAGGTGAGACGTTAGACATTGCAGAGAAGTTGTCCTTAGCGGATCAGGCTCGCGTAAACTGCCATCGTTGTTCAGATAATGTTTGATTTCGCAACGCCATAAATCGAGCGCAACCGCAGTGCAGGCGAAGTGTTTCAATGATGGTGGACTGGGGTTGAATAGATCGTAGACGTTGTGCAAGTCAGCCATTTCGTTTTTTCGATACCGAATCAATTTACGATGAACGAATCTGAAAAGAAACCGAATGCATTGGTATCCAGAAATTCTACTTTTTTGATAAACGAGCACCAGTGTTTTTGAGAAATAGGTCAACATAACAAATAATATTTCAGCTATTGGTGCGCTGTGCAGGGTGTCCTCAAATAGAGAATGAGAAACGAGTTGCGACGTAAGGGAAGGGTCAAGAGGTTTTTATGAAATCAGCTCAACGTCTACGCATTGAGGCGAATAAAACGCGTTTTTTTTTTTTTAGAAATAGGTTTGCCAAGTTCCAATCAGTCGTGGAAAATTCTCAAAAAAAAAAAAATGTGACTACAAAAATTTTAATGAAACGAAAATTGCAGAGTTTGAAAAAATTGACATTGCTCATATCTTTGATAATTATTGTCAGACCCACCAAAAAGAGGGCCACCAACCAGAAACCTAACCGAGGGCGAGGGCAAAAGCCCGACAACCCAAAATCACCCCAAAAAGGGAAAAACCACACATACCTTAGTCTGATGAAGTAAATGTATTACACGGAATGAACGTACATCAACATAAATAATGAACAAGGCTAAAGACTAAAGCGAGCCACCCAAGAGGCGAGCTTGGTCGATGAGATCTCAGGATCAGCGCGTTGCACAGTGGTAAATATGAAAATTTAGGAGGCGAAAATTCTGAAACTTGACATACGGGAATTTTTGATGGTGCTGAATTCATTTTTGTGGTCCATTTGACCCT
>FIZT01038845.1:0-19461 GCA_900065295.1 Paracoccus marginatus
CTCGAAACCGCTTCCAATCGATTCGGCGGGTCAAAATTAGGGGGTAAACTGAATTTCAGACCTCTGGCTCAATTACGTAAAATTTTCATATTTCCAATTATTTGGTCCAAATTCGATTTTCAAAAATTACCCAAAAATCAGGGGGTGCAACTTAGCACCTGAAATTTTGGTTCTGGGGTTACTTTCACCACCTCTATCGATTTGTTTTGGTTTGATCGAAAAATTTTAGCGTCAGTTCGGACTTCCCTTGTGAGAATTTCTGGAAAACCAATGAATCAGTTGCAGAAAAATATATCATATTTTACTCAAGTTAATTTCATTAAAAAAAAAAAATACCCGAACTGGTTTCTCTATGTATGCACCTTTTATGCAGGCCTAAATATTGCAGTTTGAGTCATGCCTCTATCTTTTCCTCATAATCCGAAGATATTAGAGATGATCATCGCTCGTATTTCAATTTTTGGAAAAATCGTCTGTAAATACTTTTTAAAAAATTTTGAGCTTCTTTGAAATTTTGAACCGGCTCTGAGGCGAGTAGAGTAGGTATTTTTCTGTTCTACGTTTATCGACTTTTCGATAAAGCACAAGACTGTATTCGAGTACTTATTAGTCGTTAACAAAATGCTAGTCATCGTATCATTGAATGGATCACCCTGCAGAAACGTTTTTCGTGTTATTTACATTTTAACGATTTTTTTTTTTTCAAAGTCAATGTATAAAACACGTTTTGAAAAATAAAGTGATAAAAGATAAAAACCCATCATAAGTAAGTACATCGTAATTGATTTTTTCCGAAACATCGATAGGTACGACGATAGGTATACAGTGTAGATATTTTTGCTCATTGCTAAACCACGTATAGGTAATGTCTTACTTGAACGACAATACCCGCATTTTACGAATCATTGCCCTCGTTCGACGACAGCTATTTCTTCGAAAACGGTAAAAATCGCATCAAAATGCATCTCTCGTTTTTACAATGCCTATGACAATGCACTCGATTACCTACCTACGATTTGTTGGTGCTTTCGAGAGATACGCGATGTTTGTTCGGAATATGAAGAAAGCAATAACATCTCTTTTTTCTCTTTTCTTTCTGGTTCCAATACGTGGTTCAAAGATCGACAAGTCGTTTCATTTAGGGTATGCTCCGATAATAAAAACGTTAACAAATGCCAGATCTATTCGGAGATGCGTTTGGTAAGAAGAAAAAAAAATACTCGCTATTCGAATTACTCCAACACAGTGAGCAGCTTACGGGCGGTATAATCGTGCGAACGAATTTAAAAATTATTACTATTACGAGAAAGATGCAGCGTTTTTTTTTTACGAGCATTCTACGGCAACGTATCGTCGGTAATGATCTTGGTAATTGTTGTTGCAAGAAGGGTTTGGAAAACAAAAAAAAGAGAACTCCAAAGCCAGACACTGGTAAGACCGACGACGAGTTTCGAGGACGAACGATGATCTACGTCAATTATTCAAACTTTAAACCCTTTCGAATGCGTAATAAACCAGCTCGTCATCGTTTTCACCCCGATGCCTGCGTTTTTTTCTATTTTTATTGGTGGATTAGGTCGACACGGAGAGAGGTATGCAGGCTGCAAGTATAATAATTATGTAGATGGTTTACCTTTGTTAAGCAATGATATTTCCCCAAACATATGGTACGATCGTAATGTACATGGCTCCCCATCGGTTACCAAAAAATTAATTAAATTGTATCCGCAACTGCGGAAGTGGGTAGCGAGTTTTGAAAATGACTTAGAAAATATTTCGCCATTAATGATATTTCGAACACGATGACATTTAATACGGTGCGAGGGACGGAGACGGTGTCGTGACATTTATGAAATGCAAAAACTCACCCGATCTAGCGTCTCTATATGCGTAGCTGGTTTTTCATAATGTCATTTCCATACCTGTGCAGCGCTCTGGCCATGACGCAGGGAGGTGAAAAGACGCAGGAAAAAAACTAAAACAAAATCCACGACTGGGTAAAAAAATCGTGATTCCGAGGTAATCGTCGATCGTGGTCACGATAAAGTAGGTATCGACCGCCTCGAATAAAAAGGGAAAAAATCCAGATTCTCTATTAATTTTAATAGATCATGACCCGAGAACCGTTTATAATGCACTTTCGCACTCGGCCAACATTTTTAAAATCGTCTTAACTCGTATGTACGTGCGTATACGTAATAAGCTTCTACGAAATCACTCGTGGTTGCAGTTTTGGTTTTCTTCGAAGAATGAGCATTGTTCGATAATCGATGCAAATGTTCACCGTGGTCGCATATTTGTCGCTGGTATCGGTGCCAATTGACGAGCGGAAATTTATTTTCGTTGTATGCTCATATGTGTGATTTTTTTCTCTTTTTTTAAATTCTATTTTCATTGCACTTATACATTTTTATGAACGTATATATGTAGTGTGTGAAGTGCACAGGACATATTCGTGTACGTTTGCCAGAGATTGTTTATTTTTGACGACTCGCGAAAAATGTTAAACATTTGAACTCGTTCAGAATAAAAAGATCAGGGGAAAAAACGCTAAATATTTGGCCAAAAAAATTCTACCCGCAGAAAAATCGATACGAACTGGACGCGTGGCTGTGGCGAAGTGTACAGTAGGGTTCTATTGTTAATAAAAGTTGAAATCGTGACGTTCAGAGATACGATTTATCAATCTATCGGAAGGTATTAGTCGTTCGGATATTGTAATTACGGCGTTAAGAAACCTACAGCCGAGGAAGCCACACCCGATTATCGGGCAATATTCGCGCCGAATGCCGAAATTTATTATTTCCTTTGCCTTTTGTTTGTGTAGCTTAATACGCGCGGCTACCTTAGATGGGATTTCATTAAAAAGGCGCTCGGTGAGAGGTAGCGTGATGTAGAAAACACGAGCAGCTTTTTTTTACTTCGTGACCTCGGAAGGGATCGTATTGAAGTTTCGTTTAGATAAATTGAACGATGGATTGAAATGCGACGGAATGACTAACTAAGTGAGTGTAAGTGATTGAGTCTAGCTTTTCAGTGCTGAAAAGTTGGGCGAAAATTTTAAAAGTTTTTTATTGAATTGTTTTTCGAAGGAGGGGGGGGGGGGGTTGATGATTTTTTACAGGGTGCAGAAATATTTTTTCGTCGATTTTTCGTTAAAAAATGATTTTTAAAATGTTTTGAAGTATAACTTTTTAATTTTTTTTCGTCAAAAATTCAGTTTTTGAACTTATTTCATATTTGATTGAAGTTTTTTCAAACTCTCTAAAATAAAGTTTCTTCTCTCTGTTTTTTTTTTTTTTTTTTTTTTAAATTTCAAATACATTTGTAAAATTTTTAAAATTTTAAATTGAAAAAAATTTTTGAATAAGTAAGAGAAGTGGATTAACAATATTTTTTTTGAAAATTTTTTGAAATAGTTTCATGTAAGGATAATTCATTTTTCAAAGGAATTATAATGATTTCTTGTTTGGTAAATAAGCATGGTGATATATTCAACGAGGGAAGTACCCCGAGCTACTGAAAAAATTCATTTGCAAAGCAAATACGACCTTGTAACTTGTAAGGAAAATTTCAGGTGAATCTCGGCGAATTTTTGAAAATCCAACTTATGCTAAATCAGCCAGATGTTTTGTTAAAAGTTATGTGAATCTTAATACCTAATGGGAGTAAAAGTCTGAAATTTCGTATATACCCAATTTTCTGTCTGCAAAATCGATTAGAAGTAATTTGAAGCAATTCTGGAGCCTTCAGAATTTTTTTTTGGAATTTCCAGTTTTTCAAAAATGCTCAAAAATCTACACGAATTTGACTTGATGGCGCGTATAAAGGTGTATAGTGTTTGTTGATACGCCTCTTGATCCATTATTCCGAAGTCCATTTTTACCTAAGTCGTACCCAAAATGTTCTCTAGTGATTTTAATTTTTGAAAAAAAACCTACTTTGACCTGCATTTGGACAAAAAAATTTTGATTCCATAGAAACTCCATTTTTATGATTCGTCAGATTGATTAAGTAGAAGTGATTTGAAGCAATTCTTGAGCCTCCAGAAGTTTTTTTTTTTGAGTTTCCAATTTTTCAAAAATGCTCACAAAATTTGCACGAATGCTACTTGATGTATTGTTGATACTTCCCTTGATCAATTATGACCCATGGAAAACTCACTTTTTCGAGGTAGGGATCAACGAAAAAATTTGAACATTGATGAGTAATCTATTTTTCATTTGTACTAAATCGATTGAAATCAGTAAGAGTGATTTTGGAACCTTGATCGAATTTTTGGAATTTCCAGTTCTCCAAAAAAAAAATGCTGAAAATCTTTTAATCAAAAAAAAAAAATTAAAAAAATTTTCTTAAATTTTAGAATTACGCGTGAAACCACTTCCAATCGTTTTTTTGCGTCGAAAGTTAGGCGCTTATCAAAATTTTCCCAAAATTGCCAAATTTTTCAAAGTTGCCAAATTTTCCGAAATTGTCAAATTTTCCGAAATTGACAAATTTTCCAAAATTGACAAATTTTTCGAAATTGACAAATTTTCCGAAATTGACAAATTTTCCAAAATTGACAAATTTTCCGAAATTGCCAAATTTTCCGAAATTGACAAATTTTTCGAAATTGACAAATTTTCTAAAATCGCTAAATTTTCCAAAATAGTAAAATTTTTTAAACTGTCAAATTTTTCAGCATTGACGAATTTTTGTCAAAGCTAATAATTTTTTTCAAAATTTTGAAACTTCCAAAATTTCCAAATTTTCCGAAATTACCAAATTTTCCGAAATTGCCAAATTTTCTAAAATCGCTAAATTTTCCAAAATAGTAAAATTTTTTAAACTGTCAAATTTTTCAGCATTGACGAATTTTTGTCAAAGCTAATAATTTTTTTCTAAATTTTGAAGTTCTTTAATATGAAAAATTCTTCAACGATGTCAATTTTCTTAAAATATTGTCTATCAACCTCTTATCTGAAATAGATTATACAGCCATATCTGGCCTAAATTTTATTTTAAATAATTTTCCAAAATTCAAGGGATAATTTTTTAATCTTTTCAAAAAAAGGCCGTCCTCATGCATGAAATATAGCTTCTCACAAATTGGTAAATTATGTACATACGAGTACCGAGTACGTCAGAAGGAATAATAATATTCGAGGTCAAATCGTAAGCAATTTCTGTATGTATACTCGAGAGCTCGACGACACTGGCATAGCATTATCTATTCCATTTAACAAATTATGATATTTCGTCTCGACCATCTCGTTAATTTATTTTATTTGCAATCGGTTACACGGTATTTAATTAGTGTTTGGTTAAAAACCCATTGGCACCATTAGGCTGTCAAAACATCGGGAAAAATCGTATATGTTACTCAATACACAATGAAGAGTCAAAATGAAGAGACATTCTTTAAGGACACAAGATACGAGTACAAATATTTATTTAACCGGTTGATTTACGAGTACGTAGAAGAACATACTCGTATGAAACGATGCACTCGTCTCCGTATGAATATATAGTTGAAAAAGGGAGACACTTTTTTTTTTTTGGTCCAGATAATAGGTTAAGGGAGGCGTTTAGATACTTTGTATATGTACCTTTTTGAACAATACTAATTATGTGCGTACGTTATGTGCGGGTATTTTTGAAAGAAAAAAAGGCGTGCTATTACCGCGTAGATATAGAGTACTTACGTACCTATAGTGTACGTATTTTAACGATTAGGGTTAAATTTTGTGTAAAAACGACTCTAGTAGCGGGATATTTATTATTTTTGTTGAACTGCGAGTCGTATTATATAGCTCGACGTTTATATGCGAGTATGTCTTCTGCGTACGATACCTACCTCTTTTCTATTAATAAGTACGTTTCGCGCTTACCCATAGGTACTCGCATCTGTCAAGAGACCGTCTCGCAGCAACCTGGTATTTAAATAATTTGTACCGGAGACGAGCTCGAGCCACCGTTGTCGAATTATCTAATTTTCGAAAGCATCTCGTCGTCGTACGTCAGGACGAACAAGCTGCACAGAATTAGACGAGCAGCGAAAGGTTATTCGAGACGTTCGCATGTGGGGTCGAGCAAACTCCAAAAGGAGCATCAAACGGTTGAAAATTTCCTCCGCTGGGATGATGGGTTGAGATCAGCGTGAAAATACAGTCTGTGAAATTGAAATACAACGTACGCATCGTCGACACTCTCCTAAACAGTAAATAACGCTCGAGCTGGTGTACGCGCGTACATCTTAGACCATAATCAAATATAAAATATTCATCACACGAAAAAACACCACTATGGCTGTACCGAGAGAACTAGTCGCCGAACCGAAATAATCAGACGTATCTAATACCGGCGCAGCCTCGACTTTACTTTATGGTGTCTCGGGTAGGCGATGATTTAAACGGGCTAGCTTATCGTGTACTAGTAGGATAGGTAGGTACGGTAACCGATGCATCGGAAAATGATTTTTTATTTCTCGCAATCGCCGGACACAATTTGCAACCGTGGCTAGGAAAATTTTGTAATTTATGAAGCATATTTTTTTGCTCGATTCCTTGTTCCTCGAGAACGTACATATGTAGTATCGGGTAATGTTTTATACGCCAAGGTGCTACTCGCTCGCGTAGATATGTTCACGACGATGAACAGAGGAGATATCATTGCACGCGTACAAGCACCTATCAAGATTATATAGAGATGCTGTCTCGAAATAATATATACGCGTTTTTTGGGGTGTATCTGCGCGTAGCCAATAACCCTACTTTTTCAACCGGTTATAGAGTAATTTGGAGTCGATGCAGCGTGCGATAGTAAGGTAAGGAATGGCGTGGTGCGTATTGTTTTTCATTCATTGATGCCACAGATGAGCTGATAACGTGTGCGAGTCTTCGAATCGGTGGTTTTGGTCGGATTCTTTTTACACGTGGTGTGGGCTCGGTACGAAAGGATTATTTGGACGAGAAAATGAAACATGTGGTTTGTACCGGGGTCGTGATCGTGCCATCAGAGAGCTCGAAGGCTGTTGGTATCAATTCAATTTTGATGAAACTGAAATAAGATTAAGAAGTACTTCTATAGAAAATACAGTCTACGTTTATATGACAAATTCGATTCATTCATTAATTTTGGATAACAATTTATCGACAATTTTTCCCATGTGTCGAGTAAAGTCTTGAAAGTTGATGGTTTAATTAATTTTTAGATGCATAATTTTGATTTATTGAATAATTTTCGATTTCGACGTGTCGATTGATTTTTTGATGAATGAATTAATTCGCGAATTCCATCTTTTGATCGATTTTCTGATTTAGTGATTTATTTTGAAATTCGATGTTTCGATACTAATTTTATCGATTACCTAATCGATTAAATTTCCAGTTCCATGTTTCGATCATTTTTTTTATTAATTGAATAAATTTTTCAATTCGACTTTTCGAATAATTTTTCGATTTATTAATTCATTCTCAAATTCGATGTTTCGATTATTTTTCGATTTATCAATTCGATTTTATAATCGATTTTTTGAGTGATTTTCGATGCCAAGATGAATTCATGAATTCAATGTTTTGTTCTATTTTTCGATTTTTTGATTAATTTTAGAATTCGTTATTTCGATCAATTTTTCGATTCATTGAATATCAATCAATCAATTTCAGATTTCGGTTCAGCAATAAAATTTTTTGATCGATTTCTATGTTTGATGTTGCAACCAGCAACCAATTTTTCGATTGATCGCGTATTGAATAATTTTCCATCGATTACTTTTCGAATTCAATATTTTGTTAAGTCGATCACTTTTTTGGGGTTAATTTTTTTTGAGAAGTTGCTTTTTTCTCAAAATTGGAAATTTTTGAATTTTCCAAGATGTCCTAGAAATTGAGCGTTTTGTAAATTTCTCTCTTTTGCAAAAAAAAAAAAAAAACAGTTTCTTTTTCATTGGTAGGTACATGCATAATTTTCCCTCCTTTTCTTTACATCCTCCAAAGGAGGGAGAATTGATAAATAAGACAGGTCATTGTATTGAATCGAGTCGAGTGTAACCTGGCCAGACGGTATATGTTCTGAAGGGTCATCGATCACTATCAGCGAGTTATGATAGTGTTCCGGAATGACATATTTGCAGGTCATCATAACAGCAGATTATATTGTTCGTTCTTATGAGCTAGATGCGGTGTGCTTCGATCTCATCCCAAAGTATCTGTCGGTTTCATCTTTTCTCGCCATGACGATCATTACGTACTTGTACATATGTATCTACGTGTGAATATTAAACATATCTCACTCACTCACTCACTCTTCATCTCGTTCGTATTGCTCATCACCATAACAAACTCGCAGACTTACCTAGTCGAAAAAATACGAAATTAACAGGTGGTATCCTTGCAAAAAAAATTTTAATTAATTCGTCGGCGCTCCTATATTCATACAAAATACGTATGTTGGTAAATCATCGATTATTTGAGGCGGAATAAAATGTACGAATTGATCA
Organism: Paracoccus marginatus; assembly: GCA_900065295.1. NCBI lineage: Eukaryota > Metazoa > Arthropoda > Insecta > Hemiptera > Pseudococcidae > Paracoccus > Paracoccus marginatus. The sequence goes on from FIZT01038845.1 coordinate 8,483, forward strand.
ACGTATTCCGAATTAATCGAGTTGATTTTTTTCGATCGTGTCACTCCTCCTTCCAATCAATGAACGTTTAACCTATGAAAAAACTGAAATAAAATCTTGCTACAAACTACTATGCTTACATCCAACACGATCCAAGCCTTAGTACATCTATCGCTCTCGCATCACTTGATACTTGATGGATTAGCGAGCGATCTTCGTAGAACTGGGACGCGGAGCGGTGATGGCGAAGCGACCACGACCACACCGACTAGTGAGAACGGGTAAAAGTTGAGTTGCGAATGTGTAGGTGCAGGCGTTTGAAAATAAGCGGTAAGCGACGTTATGTAAACGGTATATGCTGAACGTTTTATGCGATCGCGGTTTCCCATATTTGGAGGTGCAGTGGCGCTTGGCCTTGTGACGTCAGCCCGCCAGCTGCTATGTGTTTGGGTGTGACTTTGTATTTTTGAAAAATCCAGCTCCAAAATTATCTCCAGGTGGATGAGCTTTCTTGGCTAACATGTATAGTTTGCAATTTTTCTAATGAGTCGTGAATGACCCAGATTTGTGGTTTTTTGTTTGGGTTCGTTCGTCTCGAAGGTGTTGCGAGACGAGGGAAGACGGGCTAAAAATAAATTACTGTGTGAGATGATTTTGATGCGGTGTTGAGAAAGGTGCGAGATGTGTTTTTCGAGAGTTGACATGTTTGGGAGATGTATAGGTAGAGGTACCCATTACATAATTTTTTTTCATTGATAATCGACTTCGAAGTTGAGAACGTATAGCTTCTTCCCTCAGTTCTCAATGAATCGTAATGTGAGTATGAAAGATTGTTTTGTTTGTTATGATTTGTGCTGGTACTGCTGGTGATATATTCGTTCAATAAAAATAAGTACTCTTTGATGTGTCATTCTTGTACTCGTACCAACAAGCAATAGTTCATTCGAGGAATGCTATTTTTGAAAAATCTACTCATAATTTTTTGTTCAAATGAATCACTTTCTAATATGAAAAATTTTTTCACTTGGATGAATGATTCGTGATCAATTCCTCAAAATGATTCTTTCGTTCACCACTAACTCATCTAAATGAAGCAATCGTTCGCTTGTGATTTGTTCAAATGAATGAGGCGTTTATTAAAGATTGTCCAAAATGATTCTTTCATTCGTTCATTCAAGCAAATCGTTCGCGAACGAATGAATCATTTGAAAAGATTCGTTCGCGAACGATTTTTTGAAGGGATGAATTTTTTTTGATGATTCTCTCAAAGTGATTCATTCGTTCGCGAACGACTCAACCAAAGGAACGATCGTTCATTGGTGATTCGTTTAAAATTATTCAAAATGATTCATTTACTCGCGAACAATCCACCTAAATGAACCAATTGCTTGTGAATGATTCGTTCACTTGAATCAGTCGTTCATGAAAATTTTTTCAAGTGATTCATTCATTCACGAACGATTTGTTCGAATGAATTCTGTCATTCAATTTCGCACAGTCTCGGTTTTGAAGTAAATGACTAGCTGAAGAACTATAAAAACGAACCATGTGGCTATCCCAGTCACCAGTCTTGGAAATAGCATGGCGTAGGAGACGATGTAGTCGAGGTGCACCCACATGCTAAGTATAAAATCAGGCTGACTTGTTTTTTCCTTCATTTTTTTTCTTTAAAAAACACACCCATCTACTTCTGGTGTAGAAAAATACACGAAAAAATTCACGTACCTAAATAGCAAGTAATCAATTTTTTTCAAAAACATTGGCCATTTTTAACGAGTTATTGACCATTGATCATTTTCCCCCTAAACAGTTCACATTCCCCGTACGTGTAATGGAAATTGGATTTAGAATTACGATTATTCGATTCCCTTAATCACGTGTTCATGTTTCGGAAGACGAATTGTGTATAAAAGTTTTTCGAAGCCAAATTAGGTAAACACCTCGGTTTATAGGAGCGTCCATAAAAAAAAAAGTTCGAATCACGCGACTGCAGAGAAGAATGGCCTATGCACGAAAATGGGATATAAATTTGGAAGACGGTCGAAAATACATCAATTTTATTATTATTACAACGCGACGTGCAGACCGGACGAACAGAGCCGAGTCAAACGTCGATTACGTGGGCGACTACGACTGATTTGTTGGTCAACTTTCATCTAATTACTTAACCGACCAGATGTAACGAACGTAGTACGTGAAATTTCGTGCCATTTGCGGCGACTACAAGACGTAGTGTCAAAAATGAGACTAATTTCAAAATGAATAATTACGGTTCCTCAATCTGTGGCTGTGGGGTATAAACGAGTGGAAAAAATATCCCTTTTTGTACGTTGAAAAGGTACCTACCCTGATAACTAAGTAAACTACTTACTAAAAGCAAAGAGTATCCATATCTCTATAGGACGTGGTTGATATCTGAAGAATGCTGTACCCAGGAGACAATATTGCTTCGGCTTGTAGAATAGATGTGGGTAATTGGCCGAAAATGACGCGACCTTAATCAGGTTGTTATCAATTTAATGTAGTTTAATCTAAGTGCGTTCGGTTATTACTCTCGTAAGGCGGTTGTGTAAACAAAAGTCTCGTGTAAATGTGATCAAGTATATAAGTAAAGGATTCGAACGTGTATCATCTTCTCTACCCGATTCTAAACCATATGCACTTAGTTCGTTTATTATATAAAAGTGAGCGTATCGAAGGTCGTGGACCGGAATTTAACCACTGCTCTAATCTTAAACCATATTTAGGATTGTCGAGACCTTCGAGTTGGGATTCGGTGCCGAACAGGTGACGCGGCTTTAAGGTGTATGAGTTTAGGTAGGTTGTTTGGTATGTTCCTCCGTGTGTACAGATAATTTATACCGAGTACGCGGACATATTGTAATGAATTTTTTTTCATAATTTTTCCAGGGTACTGATCGGCGCTCCGGAGGCTCCAGATTCGTATTTCACTCAAGAAGAGCCCGATTACAGGGGAGGATCTGTGTACGCCTGCGATATCCGCGAAAACGACAATTGCAGATCTTTAAGATTTCCGAGTAAGTTTATCATTATTTATTTATGTACTTACTACGACGATTTTATTTCGATAGGGTAATTTTTTTTCCAAATAGTCATCGAAGCGGTAAATAAGTTTAATTACAGAGAGCTTGATCGTATAATATTATGGTCGCGAGGAGAAAATAAAGGCGATAATCGAATTCGATAATCGATTAGTTGTGTTTCATTAACAACTCTCGATAATAGGCCGATACCTAGATATGTCAGCTCGCGAGTAAAAGGCATATCGTCATTTTCTACACGCTATTATACATAGATTTTAAATTTTCGCTGCAGGAAGCCATTAAGTTGACGTATGACCACCAATGTTGAAACCAATTATCTTATAAAATGGGTTTTTTATCGCAGCGGAGACTTTTGCGAGCGCCAAAGATTACGCTGAGAGATTTATTCGCCAAAGGATGTGATTAGAATCGAGTAGAAAGGAGGCGAGGGAGTTGATAAAATTTTCATAAATTGAAGGATCGCTCAATTGAGACGTTTTCAAAATGATTTCGACCTGTTGAATTCGTTCGAGAATATAGGAAACCAAAAAGAAAGGAGCCTTGCAAAATTTGTCTAAAATAACACCATCTACTCGTAATTCGACTCTTCGGGCAAGGAAGTAAAAACAAACAAGATTATGTTTGATTTTAAATAATTACTCGCTCGAAGGAGCCCACCAAAAAAGCGTAAAATCGATTTAATTCAACGAAGCGTAAATCAAAGACTCGTATAAACCGAGCAAATTTTTCCCTTCTAATTAATTTCGGTTTGCACGCATGTTGCAAGCTTGGGAATTAATTTCTACGTACTTATTCATAGGTTGAATTTATCTCGGCGCACAAGTCGGATTTATTTATGGTGGCAATTATTATTGATATAACGTTTACATGCACTTTCTTTCCACTCCAATCGCCTCTATTGTGAGTTTTCGATGATAAAAAAAAATTGTATAAATAAATAAGATAAATAGAAATGAACTCGACGACTGATGACCTTTAGGCTAATAAACTTTTGATTAATCGCTTCTCGTTTACATATCGTCACATTTCATTGTTACGTATATCTACGTACGTTCGTATACTACGAGATACGATACTCGTATTCGTATTTAAATAGGAAGACTAACGCGACCAGAGCCACTAGTGAAAAGTTAACTCGATGCGGATTCAATTTCTACGTAATTAATTTGATTCGCCGGCGCGGTTTTCCATTTTTGGCCTTCTGTTTCGCGATATGAAATGATGGCTGGTGCTGGATTTGATTGATGGAGGTGATGATGGTGAAAAATGACCGTCTAGTGAGCTATTTTTTTTTCAACGCCAGTCTTCTGCGAAAATTTCGCCCAACCTACCAGTGAAATATTCAATCGTCAATTCATTTTCAAAAAATTGATACAATTTGAGCCCCATTTCCTTCCTCTTTTCGGGAAGCAATAACCCCTCTAATCCTTAATTCGATGAACGTTTCAACTCGAATTGAAAAATCGTCGGCATCGTTTAAGTGTACGATTTTATGCACGCGTAGAAAGTACGAGTAGAGCAGGTAGTGTGGCACTTTGAAAAAATACTCTCGTTACTCGTTGGAGTACCTACATTACGACGACTACGAGTACATTGTGAATTAATTGTTTATAATAAGAGGATTAGGTACTAATCCGATGTCTACGTTGAAACGTAACACATTTCTGACAACTTGTTCGAAGGATATATACAGAGCGGTGATGATGAAAGGCTTTAATCAACGGTATTTTTATCGTAAATAGCGATTGTATGTGAAAAATTATCGGTAATTAGTCGACACGTAAGCGTGCAAGCATGTTACTTACTTAGTTGCGAATGAATGATAGGGTAGAACATTTTTTTAATTCTACCGACAGGTGGGTCTGTGTAGGTACACTACATACCTACCTACTTACTGACTTTACAAATTTTGATGGATTGATAACTTTTTAAAAATTTACAAATTTTGACAAATTGATAGATTTTAAAAAAATTGATAAATTGAAAAAAATTGACAAATTTTGAAAATTGAACTTTGAACAATTGATAAATTGAATGAATTTGATGAACAAATGAACAAATTCAAAAAAATTTCAAAAGTAAAAAAATTACGAATTCTCAAAAATTGGAGAATTCACAAAATTGACGAATTTTGAAAATTTGGGGGCTTGAATAACATTGATAAACTAATATTATTGTAAGTAAAATTGTTGAAAAAATGAACAAATTCAAAAAAAATTTTAGGGTTGAAAAATTACCAATTTTTAAAAATGGATGAATTTTCAAAGTTAGCAAATTTTGATAAATGAATAAATTTTGAAAAATTTTTGCGGTTCGAAAAATTTGAAAAAATTGACAATATTGACAAATTTTGAAAATTTTAAAAATCTCAAATTTTGAAAATTTGACGTTTTGAGCAATTAAATAAATTTGATGGAAAAACTGATGAATTTACAAAATTGGCGAATTTTGAGAAATTGATAAATTAAAAAAATTTACGAATTTTGAAAATTCTAGTCTTCGAACAATTGATAGACAACACAAAATTGTTAAAAAATGGACGAATTCAGAAAAATTTTGAAATTTGAAAATTTGACGAATTTTGATAAAATGATAAATTTGGCAAAATTTACGAATTTCGATAAATTAAAAAAATTACGAATTTTGAAAATTTGAGGTTTTGAACAATTGATAGACAGCACTAAATTGTTGAAAAAATAAACGAATTCAGAAAAAATTTTAAAATTAAAAAATTACAAAAAATAGACTACAAATAATTCCTTCAAAAACATCGATCGCTCGCTAAAATACGTAGGTACATTCACATATCTCCCTAATCAATTTCATTAATAAATTCAACCTCAATTAGTTTCACCATTCTAACTTCTCTCCCGCGATTAAAATGAGTATAATTGAGAATCTAAAGCGAATATTTCCGTACCAGTCGTACTACAAAAATAAAAATAAAAACGATAAAATTTATCGTTTTCTTAATCGACGAGTAGGTACAAAAAATTCAAAAATTTTCTACCTACTGTATTAGGAATCGCTCCACATCAAAAGTCGAACACAAATGGCGCGTGAATAAAAAATAAATATTTAAATAATACCGCCTCTGACCGCAGCAGCATCATCTTTATAGGCTTCCATTGTCTGTATGCATCTCGCAAGTCGTACATTATATGGAAGAAAAAAAAATGCCACCCTTTTTAGAACAATACGACGTACAGACATCGGAATTCCAACTTTCAGTCGGTGTTTCGTATAGACTGGGTCTCTTCTTCCGCGACACCGCTATTTTTTCTGCTCGTATGGTCTGTCCGCAGCACAAAACAACTATTTCGTTTGTTTTCTCTAAATGGCAAATTGTCTGCGAAATAAAAAATCCGTCGTGCATTTCTCAAATACTAAAACTACATTCCTAATTTGTCGAGTTCAAATGTATAAATACTGCTGCGCGGCAGCATCGCGAAGACGGTCATTTTTCACATTGGATTGCATCTTTTTGAAATGTCAATCAAGACGGATTGTGAATTTCTCAAATATAGATGCGTGCTTCGGCTTACTGCTTTTCTTATCTTTCTTTTTGCGGCCTCTGATTTTGATTATTCTCGTGCTACGTACGTATATACCTAGATGAGGAGGTAGAGGTACTAGCAAGACGAGGAGTAATGCGAATTGAGTATTGAGAGGTGTTATTTTTCTCGCGTTTATCTTATCTTAAATTCATTCGTTCGTTGATATTGCATATTTTATCATTTTTGGTGTAGAAAAAACAGTGAATAAAATATAATGAATAATGATTGTCTCGCTTCATAGACTTAATACTCAGTTACTCACTTCCTAGTTCATAAATGTATTGTATATACAATATACATAAATTCCTAATCATTTTCTAGAGAGATATTTAATTTCCTTTAGGAATTTCCAATTCCAAGTAATCAGTCGATGAGTCGATATTATTCGTACTTACGTTAGGTGCGGTTGGGAGACGCGTCTATTGCGCACGTATTTAAAAATGCATCTTAATAGTTCTCCGGTAGTTTGATTGTGATCGAATCACACCCTCTGTCAAATTCTTTAAAGTCAAATGCTACCGTCATCGCGTCCATCACGGTATATAATTTATTGAAATTTCAATAAAACACCTAATGACTTAGATCATGGTTGAGTTTTGTTTACCTTCTTGATTACCTGTCTTCTACGGTAACCACCGTTCGCCGTTGTGGCATACCGGACCGAATTGAATCGACCATCGACCATTTAATCCAGCCTTCACGACCTTTCTGTGTAGGTCCTGTACCGCGCGGGCCAATATGGTAAAAAAATATGTCAGTCATCATTAAAAAGCTGACAAGCATTCATACGCTAAATGTACGCGGTCGCTGCTTTGTACTTCATTTTTTAATTAATCAAATACCAAAAGAGTACAAGGTGTTTCGAAATTTCCCACTTGGGTTGGATGGGTTTGATTTTAAGAAGTTCGATGTGGAAGATCGGAGGGCTGTTTGAGGGTGTCATATTTGATTGAATTAATCTGCATCAGGAATGTCAATTCTTCGCTCTGACCTCTGAAGGATCTCCTTTTTCGAGGGGAATTTTTTCATTTTTTGAGAATAATAGGTGTATAGATAAAGCATCAGTATTTTGAAAAAATTTCGGAGCTTCGGTGCAAGTATTTTCATAAAAGGGGTCAAAATGTGTTTTTTTTCTCGTCCCCCCTCCATTTTTCCACGAATGTGTGGATGAAAATTTTTCTTGAGATAGATTTTTTGTTGGGGGGGGGGGGGGGAAAAATTTTTCCAACAAATTCAAATTTTTTGGGAAATTTTTTTTCTTGAGATAGATTTTTTGGGGGGGGGGGGGGGGGTCAGAATTTTTCCAACGAATTCAAATTTTTTGGGTAATTTTTTGCTTTGGGTTGTCATTTTAAAAACTTTGAACCGCCATTTTGTTGGAAAATTTCGGACGGACACGGACAGTCACAATTTTTTTAAAAAAATGTGCAATTTATTAATCTAAATTTTGCCCTGAAAATTTCAAAAGGTTCGAAATTTATGCAGCGTTGTCAAAAAACAAAATTGAAATCGACCACTTGTTGCATTGCATTGTGCCCGTATGGATACGCCACATTTCCCACGACGCTCTCGTGAAGTCTTATCGTTTCGTTCGCGAAAAACCTAGCCCGTAGACGGTGTACTTCTCACGAGAGTGCTGTGGGAAATGCAACGTATCTGTGTGGGCTCACTAAGATGTATGATTTATTCTTTTTTATTTTAATTTTTTGACAATGCTGCACCCTCTACAACCCGTTGAAAATTCTATGGAATAATCTACGTAAAACACCAGATTTTCTATGAGGGAAAAAATGGATAGACTCTCTCTTTGAAATTTTTTCATAAAATGGCTGTTCAGTGTTTTTAAAATTCCATAATTCGACGAAAAATGGGCCGAAAATATTTTTTAAAAATTTCATAGATTTTTCTGACCCTATGAAATTAATTCAAAAAAATGCGAAATTTTTTCTTCTTTTTTGAGCAATTTTTCAATTTTTTATTAATTTTTTTTACTCTTTTAGGAATTTTTTTTTGACATTTCGGAACACCCTGTCCATCTACATATTATGTATTTAAAATAAACATAATAGTCTCGGGTCTCGGGTGCCTTGGCGTATCTTTCAGACATCAATATATCGAGCATTTCGCTTGATTATAAATAATGAAACAATTAACTACCATATTGAAAGGCGACTTGGCACTTGCGCCGTGAAAAACTGACAAGATTAATCGAGTTATTAAAACGTTGTCTTTTCTTTTCATGTACATCTACAAGATAGTACCTATCTCGTCCAATGCAACGGTGGTATAGTTTGTTTTCACGACAAATATGCCTGTGATTAAACGTTTCTCAGGTACCTCCAAAGAATTATCAGACGACCTATTTCATATAGAAACCGATAAATAAAAAAACCATTACCCACCTCCTGTTCTTTTTTAAACTTGGAAAAAAAATATCCCAAATGAAGATCCAGTTAATTACTAATTCAAAGCTGATATACTCATGTGGAATCGCCGATTCACAAGGCCAAGGTGGGTTATTTTTTTGTCGTTTTTTTTTCGAATCGTGCAAGAAAAAAAAGCTCCCAATACCCAAGTGAAAAAACCACTCGTGACACGATGTAGAAATTTTTTTCTACCAAAGTTCACATGGTTGCTGGCATTCTTTACCACATTCGGAGTAGTATGTTACAAAAGAAAACATCGGTTCGCGGTATCGTATTCGTATCCGCGTGTGTAACAATTCGAACGGTTCGAATATTACATTCGAGTCGCGTATGAGAGATGCATCTCGGTTGAAATTTTTCTTCTTACCAAGGATAAGGGCATTGTCGCGTCTACGATGATATTTTACCTATATATGTGGAACACGACGACGACCACGACGACTGGTATACTTATAATGCATATATAAATCGTACATGCGAGATGGTAAACTTCGTAGAGTAAGTACACGCCGCCGCCGCCGTTTTATAAATGTAACTTTGCCCTTTTATAGGTGAACGAAGATGAAAAAATGTTGCTATTTTTCCAACTCGTAGAACTCGATTACTACCTAGCTCGGTGCGTAAGTGAATGATCTAGCTCGACAAGTGATCTTCGTTGGTGAACTGGATCGAATTTTGTTTGAGGCAGGAAAAGGATGTCAATCCAATCCAAGATTAAATAAAAATTAATCAATTTTTTTCCCGGGGGGGGGGGATGAAAATAAATTTTAAAAAAAATTGAAATAAAAATTATTTAAAAAAAAAATAAATGAAAATACAAGAAAATTATTTTTTTATTATTTTTTTTCTGTAGGATTATTTGGGGTGAAACGACACGTTTTTCTGACAAGTTTTGAGTCGCAGAATTCGAATTTGGCGCCTAAATCGACTCACTCGTTGGTTTTTCAATTTCGGAATTTTAAAAAATCTGACTCTTCTAGTAAATTTTCAAAATTTTGAAAAAAACTTTCAATTGAAAAACCGACATCAGATTCGGTTTTCGCGACCTCGAATCAGTCGAAAACAAAATTTAGATCATTCAAAATTCGTCAGGGGTTCGAGTTATTGAAATTTCTCCATCGTTAGGGTAGAAAAATGTTTTGATTATCGGATTTCTTCCATAAAAAAGAGAAACATTTATCTGAGTTTGAATACGTAGATCTCTTTTTTTGAAATTTTGGTCGATGGAAGATTTTTGACAGCGAAATGTTTTTTTTTTGTTGAAAAAGTCAAGATTTTTGTAAATTGTTTATGAAAAAAAGATTGAGTGCATTTATTTTTTAAAAAAAAATTAGAAAGTTTTTTTTAACAATGAAAAGAATTGATTATTCTGGATAAAAAATTAAAATAATATTTGACAAAAAAATTAAATGATAATATTGAAGAAAAAAATCATTTTTTAAAGAAAAAATTTTAAAAAAATTGATAATCATATTTGGAAAAAAATTTCGAAAAAAATTGATAATCATTTTTGGAAAAAAATTTTAAGCAAAAAAATTATTATTTTTGATGAAAAAATTGAAAAATAATTTTGAAGAAAAAGTTTCGAATTTTTTTTTAATTTGGAAGGTAATTTTTGAAGTTTGATTGTAAAATCAAAAAAAGTTTGAAAATTGATTTTTGAAAAATAAAATTAGAAGTTGAAAAAAAAAATTTTTCTGTTGGAAATTGCTCAGAGATAGGGCTATGGCTATAGAAACAGAGCATGCTGCCTATTTCTACCTTCATTGTCACTATAAGTAGAGCTAATGTCAAGTTGAACATATTCTCTTCAAATACTTGAGAAATTTTTATGTAATCGTTGTTCTGCGTGTAATCAAAATTATCAGCGTAGGTAGTAAAATAATAAAATTATCACCAGGGCTGGTTTTACCGTGGAGGCATTGAAGGCATTTGCCTCCAGCGGCAAATTT
>FIZT01038856.1:0-17447 GCA_900065295.1 Paracoccus marginatus
AAAGTGCAGTTTTTCAGCGTACCCCCATTTTTCCATATCGACAGGTCCACCCCCCCCTGACGTTACAGATGTCGTTGAAAGTTCATCTGATAGGAAATTTGACGTAGATTAAAAGTTGTTATTACCTTTTTTCTGCTACGATCAATATTTAGGGCGTTGATGTCGATATTCATGATAGTTTTTCAAACCCCCCTCACTTTACACCAGTACAGCTCCACCCCCCTTGAAGTTACAAAAGTTGTCGATATGTCATGGGATAGGTAATTTGGTTTAGATTAAAATTATATGCCACTCTTTTTGCGCTAGGACCCATATTTAGACCAAAAACCGATTTTGGGGGGGCTAAGATCTACAATAAGGGGAGACGCGCACACCGGACATCCAATATCCTTCATCAGGGCATCAAAATTGACCTCTATAGTTTATACCAAAAATCAGCTTGCCACCTCACTTTTCCGCATAGACCCTTTTTTTTTGCTTAATTCTCCTGGACTATAATTTAGCAAATGAAGGAGGTTACACTTCTCTCTACATTGTTATTGTTGTGATACAACTTGTGATTATTTCACCGATACGATGAAATTTCGTTTTAAATCAGTAAATAAATACCTATACATTCAAATTGTACAGTTTGCAAGTAATCGAAAAGAGTTTGCAGGTTTGAATTTTAAATATCTAATTTAAGCTCTCTTTGTTGAAAATTTTTAATGAACGGGTTTATTCTTTGTAATTGTATTTTTTTTTTTTTTTTTTTTCTAGAACTGGAAGTACAGAGGTAAAGTTTAAGAGTAATTGTTTTACTGCCATGATGGTCTATTTAAATTGGATCATTTGTGCGTTAAGATGTATCTAAAAAGAATGAATAAATAAATTGTTACTTGAATTCGAGAGAATTTGTTTTCATATTTTATTAAACAAAGAGAATCGTATCAAACGATGGATGAAATAACGGAGTATTACTGGTGCTGGTGGAATGATATGGTCGCAATTTACGAAATCTACCTACAGGTTTTTCTATTCACAATCAAGTTTCCTGTTGGCGATATGTCAATACATATATTCATCGTCCTTTTGGCGATGATTAGCTGATGTCTGGGCATTTGTATCTGGGACAGGGTCAAGTTAACTAGGACGACAAAGATACAAATATTAAAAATATTTCTTGGAATTGGAGTAAAAACCCATGTCTGGCTGAATTATTTTTATATGATACGAGAAATGAAAATGACCAATAGCGTATTTGCACACACGATGTGAAAACAGTAACCATATCGCAATCCCGATAGCCACTTCCGGACTGTCTCAAAGTATATTAATTGATATCTACCTACTCCTTGATTCATTTTAATTTTTTTCATCGAGAGTTTGGTGGTTCTTTTGTTTGGTCAATGGAAACGACTCCGAGTTGATTTTGAAAAAATGAGAAGAAAATTTCTTGGTGTTTTCGTTGCGGCGAATATTGCTTTCTTATTTCTATCAAATTTCGCATCGTCGAGCGATTTGAATTCAACAACCAATTCTAAGGGACTTCAAAACGATTCTCGAGATGTCGAGCTCGGGTATGTACAATCATCAATCAGCATATTTGTTTTTTTTTTCTATTCAAATTTTAAGGTAGTGGAGGAATGAAATATTAAGAATATGCGATCAAAGGTTGAAAAATTAATTTTACTCAGCATTTCTTGTGTGTAGGATACCTATACGTCTCACTAGTTCTCGACTTCTGGTTAGGTACTTTTATTTTATAATCCATTCCTATTTATAGTGACGAATCAGCGCAGCAAGATATTGTGATAGAATCGAGATTCGGGGATTCGAACTTCGAAAAAGAAAAACCCCCAGATATAAAACCGAAAAAAAACAAAGGGGATTGCGGAAAATTCGTTACTCCAATCAACTCCGCGTCAGTTTGTGCGAATCTGGAGTGAGAATTTCATTTTAACTTGTTAACAGTACACTTAAAATTCAAAATATGGCTCCGTAATCTGGCAATCAACACTTTATCATTGTAGACGTTGTCAAGTCACGTGTAAAGAAGGATTTGCAACCGAAAGTGGAGATGAAACTATGGCTTATGTTTGTAAAAATAATCTATGGACGAACGTGAAATCTGGAAAACCAACGATTGAAAAATGCAAAGGTACATAAGCGAATTTGCTATTCGATCTCGATGCATGATCGGAAGAACACGTATGCACAACGAATAGGCACTGAAGGTGATTTACTGAAATTCTCTCGAAAATCTACCTTTCACTTTCAGCCAGATGTGAGCCTGCTTGCCAAAATGAAGGGAGATGTGTCATGCCAAACACTTGCCAATGTACGATGAATCATTACGGTCCTTTGTGCGAATTTGAAAAAGTGCCTTGTTCCGAGTTACCAAAAACTCCATTATTTTCGTTTCGGAAATGTCAATCAGAGTAATAATCATACACTTTTTTAATCGCGACTTTTGTGAGAAGATTGTTCAGATTTTACTTTTACATTCTGATTTAATTCGGTACCTACAGCACTTGTACGATATCGTGCATGCCTGGAAAGCAGTTTCCTGATGGAACAACTTCCGTAAGTATAAATTGCGAAAATGGAAAATGGATTCCAACCAAGAAAGAATGGAAGATTGTTCCGGACTGTATTCGTAAGTTGTACTTACCTACTTGAAAGGAATAAAAAGAGTTGAAATAATATGCTTGCTTACATTGTGAAATTATTTCTAGCGGTTTGTAACCCACCTTGTATGAATGGAGGTAAATGTATTGATTCCGATATCTGCTTCTGTCCCAAAGATTTCAGAGGAGAAATTTGCCAATATCGTAAGTTGATGATGAAAAATATATTCAATTTTATAATTGAAAATACTTATATTTTTTTTAATTCAGGGATATTCTTTAATTAATTAGAAATTTTTACTCACTTATCAGTTCTAGGTCATTGTTTACTTTCTTTATCTGTTTTTAACAGGCCTGTGCAGAGGGAGGGGGAAAGGGGGGGGTTTCCCCAGGCCCGTGATTTTTTTGAGGGCCCGTAAGGGCCCAAAAGACAACATTTTGATAATTTTTGAAAAAAATGCTCTAAAAACTTCAAAATGTTGAAAAATTCTGCATATATTAAGGAAGCATTATAACGTGATAAATTGTAAATTGATGTTTTTTTTTGCTCGCTCGTTTTTCTCTGCACGGCCCTGGTTTTTAATTCAAGTTTGGATTAGTTTGGAAATTGAAATTGGTACTATTTACGATTCAAAATGTTCATGAGTTAGATTAGCTAAATTGATTTTTCAAGTAAAATGGTGGCAAATTAACTGATAATTCGTGATGATCATTTACACTTTTGGTTTTTATTTTGTACACAGGTAGCAATCAGTTCAGTAAACTATATACTTACCTAACCTACATGTGTTGTACAATTGTACATACATTGTCTCCATTTATTACCCAAAGTGTTTTCTCCTTTTATTCTACACTTAGGTATTCAATTATAACATCGACTATTGAATTATGATCATAATTTTCATTATAGCTACATCAATTTGCGACCCTTCGAAATTGAATTTCAACGGAAATTACAACTGTTCTGGGGACGAATTACAACTTTCATGCGAATTGTCATGCCCTCTTGGAATGTCTCCGGAAGTGAAATTCAACACGAAGTATACTTGTTTATATTCCGAAGGTAAATTCACTCCGACTGATGTTCCTCTGTGTCAGATAGGTACGTAATATGATTTCGATTATTTCTTTTCGATCAATAAATTCAATTCAAATCATCGTCGTTAAAAAAAGAAGTGAATTCGTAAGCATAATATTAGGTACCTATAAATACACTGTTCCTACAGGCAGAATAATCGATGGAACTAAAATAACGCAATACGAATCCAAATTACTCAAATTGACTCCAACCCCCACTACATGTATGGTATGGGGACCATTTCACTTCAAAGCATTTAATGGAAAATTAATCAAGTGAGTGAAAATGAAGTTGTTATCATTTTATCATTTTCCATACCCAAACTATATCGTAATTTTGTTTCAGTTTTAAAGCTGCGTGTTCGTATGTATTGGTTCGAGATGATGTGGAAAATTTATTTCAAGTCCAAATTGATGTAAAAAATGATACTATTCTGAACGTTATTTTTTACATTAACAATGAGAAATACGTGTTGAGTAAAGCAGGTATGTGCCTTCAATATACCTCTATGTTTTCTTCCTAATGTTGATATCGTGAGCAGTTGGAATGAGGAATTATTATTTATTTATGCCTTCGCAGCGAATGACAGACCCGTGTTGGATGTGGTTAGTAACGGTCAGAAACTTTCGGTACCTAGCCAACTGAATGACTTGAAAGTTGAAGTCGCGAGTGGAAAAACAATTCAAGTGTACGTTCCAGCAGCTAATCTGTATGTTTTATGGAATCTCAAGGTACCTATAAAATATTATAGCCTCACCGGTCGAATGACTCATCTCTTTTGTAAGAGAATTATCTTACCCCTGCGTAGACCACCAGTGTCAAAAACGGCACATCAATGCATTTTCAAAAAAAAAAACCACCACGTGCCAAAAACGGCACCCTGTGTATTTTCAAATTTCGGTTATCAATTGAGGTGCCGTTTTTGGCACGTGGTGGTTTTTTTTTTTGAAAATTCATTGACGTGCCATTTTTGGCACCTGGTGGTTTTCTTTTAGTGGTCTTTGCAGGGTTACTTTGATGGCTCTTTTTCAGGATGAGTTACAAGTGAACATCGGAGTAGAATTCTGGAATAGAACTAGTGGTTTATGTGGCAGAGGAAGCAATCCGCTAGCACCCTTTAATCTAGTAGAATATGTAAACAATGCCGCTGTAACATCATTGTTAGGTACTTATTAATTATATCGACTACTTATCGATCATCTCCTCGCGTAATAATGATTTATATTTTTCGTTCGGTATAGATAAATGCGAATCTCCAATTCAAGAAGAAAAGCCATGCAAAAGACAAGATCTTATTACCGCTAAAAAAGTTTGTTCTAAACTTCTCAGTGATGGTATTTTCAAACATTGTTTAAATGTAATTCAACTTCTAGTTTTCCAGTTGAGAGCCAATTGAAACTGAAAATATGTGCAATAAAAAGTCTAACATACATTTTCATTGCGTAGAAATTGTTCGTCAAAGAATATATGGAAGCTTGCGAGTGGTCGATTTGCAATTGTGAAAAAGTTAATAAAACGCAATGTATGTGCCAATTCTTTGCCAAATTCGTTCAGCTATGCAATCAAATATCTGCTGGGTTAAAAATTGACTGGCGTGAAAAATATAATTGCAGTAAGAAAATGTTTAATTTTAGGTACCTATTGATTGCATATAGCACAATCGATATCGTTTAAAACTTTTCATTTTCATTTTCAGCGTACGATTGTCCTCCCAGCCAAGTGTACACGAATTGCTTACCAGTAAGTCAGGCCACCTGTACATCTACAGAAATCGCTCCCACCGGATTACAAAAATATTGCGAAGAAGGTTGCGTCTGTACTCCTGGAAACGTTCTTCAAAACGATACGTGTATTGCAAAGGAAACTTGTTCTTGCATACTGAGAGGCAAATTCCATAAACCCGGAAGCGTCATCATAAATGATTGCAATAAATGGTACTTTTTTGTAATTTTTATTTTCTTTACTTTCATACTATGGGGATGGACCGTAAAAAAATTATTTTATGTTGTAGCTCTTGCGCCGATGGAAAATGGTCATGCACGACAGCAGTTTGCAAAGCGGAATGCGTAATTTTGGATCGTCATTTTAGAACATTCGACGAGAAGAAGTACGACTTTACAGGATTTTGCAGTTATAAGTTGGTTTCAACGGAAAATTATTCGATTGAAATGGACAATTCTTTGTGTTCAAATGTAATTTGTTTTTCTTCTAAATAATGCCAATTTCAGAAATTCAATAACTAATATGTCCTATTTATAAAAAATTTCACTCTCTAGACTAAAGAGAAACAATGCAAAACCATCGTTATTAAAGCTGCTCAAAAATCAATCAAATTGAAAAGTCTCTCGAAAATTACACTCGATGAAGTCGACGTCGAACAACTACCTCTCATTGTAGACAACAACGTATTCATTAGAAAAGCATCGTCGAGTTTACTAGAAGGTAGTGAATACTTCCCAGTATTTAAGAGGAATTTTATAATTTTCAAACATCTAAAAATGTATTTCATTTTCAGTTTCATTACCAAATGGCCTCCAAGTATTCTGGGACGGTAGAAATAAATTACAAATATTCGCCGAACCTTCTTTATTTGGCAACACAAAGGTACAAATTGCCACCTCCGCCCCTCTAAAACTATAACTAAATTTATTCTACGCTATGAAGAAAATTTTCCAACTAATTACGAAACTACCATTTGCAGGGTCTATGCGGAGTTTTTAACAACAACCAAAACGACGATCTATTAACTCCCGAAGGTGATATTGAGCAAGATCCTGTAGCATTTGCAAATAAATGGAGAACCATGGAAAATTGTATAATGGAGAAAAATTTCGACAGTGTCGCAATTTGCGAAGTCAACATACAAAATAAACCGATAGCAGAAAGCTATTGTAAAAATTTGACCAGTTCTCTTTTCGAAGGTAAATTGAAATCGCCTTCATTGTCAACGGTATACCATTTCATTAGCACTTCCTGGCGTGTTTTCAGAATGTCATTCCATTATTAACCCTCAAGAGTATTACGAAGACTGTCTCAGTGATTTGTGTTCTTGTACTGGGAACGATCTAAAGGATTGCTATTGCCCGATACTGTCGGCCTATGCCAATAAATGTGCGAAAAAAGGCGTAGTGGTGGATTGGCGTAGTCATATACGAGAATGCAGTAAGTAAAAGAAAAAGAATTTCTACTTGAATGGCGTTTCGTTTATTGGCACTTTTTTTCCATTAGGTGTTCATTGCGCCAATGGGCAAAAATTTGAAAGTTGCGGCAATACGTGTCAGAGAAGTTGCAGTGATATTGCTCATAAGGAGTTGTGCAAAGAAAGTTGCGTCGAAGGGTGTTATTGTCCGGATGGTTATACTTTGGATGATAATGAAAACTGTATACCTTCCAGCGAATGTTCTTGCGTTTATAAAAACCAAAAATTTTCTCCAAATAAAATTATCATGCAAAATGAAACAAACGGTTTAAAATCATGGTACACTAAATTCATTTAATTTTCAATTTAAATATTTTTTATTTTAATCTTTACTGAATCTTTATTTTTATATCGTTTTTAGTGAATGCAAAAATGCTATGTGGCAATGTCACGCAGCTTCCGAAGAAGAAATATTGAAATATAGAAATGATACATCGTGTCCTTCACCTAATATGGAATACGTCGATTGCGAGCCACCCGAACCAATAACCTGTCGGGTAAATTGCCTACGATCCGTTTGATACCTAATAATTTTTGTTTTTCTTCATTGTCATTAGAAATATGATTTTCAGAACATGCACAATCCGCCTAGTTTTTCACCAAAGAAATGTTTTGCCGGATGCACCTGTAAAAAGGGTTACGTTTTAGAATCAGTTTCTAAAAAATGTGTTAAACCTACAGAATGCCCTTGCCATCATGGCGGCAAAAGTTACAGCGATAAGGAAGTTATGAAAAATGAGTGCAATAACTGGTAGGTACTTGCTACTTGACCTATCTAAACCGTATAATTAATCTCTTCGCAGTTCGGAGTCTTCATTTGAAAATTTTTCATTTTCAGTACCTGTGTTCGAGGAACTTGGGAATGTACCGAGAAAGAGTGTTCTGCGACGTGCTCATCCTGGGGCGATTCTCATTTCAGAACTTTTGACGGACAGTTTTACGACTTCCAAGGAACTTGCGATTATGTATTTGCTCGCGGATCTATCTCCGATAACGTTAATTTCACTGTAATTTTACAAGTAGGTGAAAATATCCATGTTTATCTCTGTTTTGATTTTTTTCATGTTTGCAAATGAGTAATCGGTTCTTTTTATAGATTGTTCCTTGCGGTACGGGAGGAACTAGTTGCACGAAATCGGTCACTTTGAGGGTAGGAGTTTACGACTCTTACGAAACGTTAATTCTTGACAAAGAAAAACTGTCGAATCTTAATCAACAGTACAAAACGTTGGTCAATTTTGGATTTTTTTACGACATCATTGAATGATTAATATTACGTGGGTATTTGAATCAAAAAAAATTTTTTTAGCTTCAAAATTATTACCACGGAAATGTACGTTTATGTCATTGTGCCTACTCTTTCGATCTCCTTGCAATGGGATAGAGGAACAAGGGTTAATATTCAAGCACACCCGAGATGGAAGAATAAGGTCAATTTAAAAAAAAAATTGAATCAATTTTTTAAATTTGTAATTCGATCTAATTTTTTGATTATACAATTTTCAGATCGATGGCCTTTGCGGAAATTACAACGATAATTCTTTGGATGATTTTCAAACCCCTTCGGGCGGAGTAACAGAAGTGACTCCTTCTTTATTTGCGGATTCATGGAAAGTACAACAACATTGCCCGTCACCTTCCCCTTGCCAAGTGATTAAAACTAATTTCTAAGTTTCACAAGATCACAACGTAATTTGAATAGGTAATCGCACGTTCTTTTTTGTTGTAGGATCCTTGTGTACTGAACGCTCACCGAAAGTTCTGGGCCATTGAAAAATGTAGCTTTTTGAAAAACAGTCCTGCCTTCAAGCCATGCCATTCTGAAGTTTCAGTGGAAGATTATTACAAAAGGTGATCAATTGGTAAAACCGTAGCAAGTGCATTCTCTCAGGTAGAATAAATCTAACGAGGCTTGCAACTTTTCTTACAGATGTGTTTTTGATTCCTGCGCTTGTGACCAAGGAGGTGATTGTGAATGTATTTGCACAGTTTTTTCAGCATATGCTCTAGAATGCGGTAAAAGAGGACGTCACTTGAAATGGCGATCGCAAGAATTATGTCGTAAGAATTTCACGCGTTTATTTAATCTCATGTAGGTAGATGCCTATATTGCTTGGTTTTTTCAAACCTGCGATTTTTTTTTTCAGCGATACAATGTGAAAAGGGCACTGAATATTCTGCTTGCGTTGATCCTTGCCCAGAGGACTCTTGCGATAGTATCAAAATTGGCAATACTGTCGCTAAAGAGTGTAAAAAATTGAATTGTGTCGAAGGTTTGATTTTTGAAATTTTTACCTCAAATTTAAATCTTCAGTAAATTAATTAAATTTTTGCATTTTTTCCAGGATGTAAGAAAAAGACATGCCCGGCGGGACAAATTAGAAAAAACGATACCAGTAGCGAATGTGTTTCTCCGATGGATTGTCACTGCCTCACCATCGATGGCAAAGGTTACATGGAAAATGAAAAAATCACCGAAGACTCGTGCTCTTCGTGGTGAGTGATTATCGGCTCGCGAATAATTCTACCGAATGCGATTCAAAATTAGTTTGGTGTTTTGTTTTAGTTATTGCTCAAAAGGTCAAATGGTCTGTGCTGGATCACCTTGTACAGCGCAACCCGTTGTTACACCAACGACATCGGTTGAAATTCCTGTGATCGCTTCGAAGGTTTGTGTGAATGGATGGTCAGAATGGATCACAGTTCTGCCACCTTTCTCTGGGAAACTGAATTTGAATAATATTACCTTTGAAAATACGGTTCGTATTATATTTTTGCTAAAAAAAATAGCTTGATTGGTTTTTACGGTTCATTTTTATTTTGCAGAAAGATAGACTGGACTGTTTTCCGGATGACATAAAAAATATTTCGTGCAGATCGAAATCGTTTAGTGCGTATGATTATGAAGATGTAGCTTGCGATTTACATGAAAAAATAACTTGCAAGAAAAACTGCGACCAGTTTCAAATTAAATTTTACTGTCAATGTAGTAAGTTTTTGAAAACGTATTGAAATTTGAACATTCAACTCGGTTTTTTTTTATATGTTCTTATCTGCACTCAGGCGAATATCATGACCAAAAGAAATCCATGATTTTGGAAAAACCGCCTCAAAATGAACTAGGTAGGAGGAATGCCTTTAAAAAAAAAAATCTTCAACACTGTAAATTTGTCAAAGACCGATTCACTCGAATTAATTTGTTTTTTCAGTTTGCAAAGAGGGCTGGAGTGAATGGCTGGACATTTCAACTCCCTCAATGAATAAAAACAACGGTGAATTGGAGACTTTCGCGAATATCAAAGAGCAAGATATTTCTTTATGCCAACTCGGTTATGTTAGTAACATAGAATGCAAATATCAAAATTCTTCATCAATGTTAGATTCTTTTCTTCTAGAATAACATTTGAAAAAATTGGACGAATCGTTAATTTAAAAAACTTTTCTTCCGCAGAAAACCAAAACCTAAATGGGCCTTGAAGTTGAAAAAACCCAAGTTCAAAACTTCCTCGTCCGATTTAATAGACTGGAAAATGTCAGAAGAACAGGATATAACTTGCAGTCCAGATCTTGGTTTTGTTTGTAGCAACGAAAAACAGAAATCTGGTTTATGCAATGATTATCAAATACGTGTGCTTTGTTCTTGCAGTAAGTTTTAACCAGGAATTTTTTCTAATCTAAAAATTCCCTACTTTTTTCTTCAACTATTTTCATTACTTTAGAGCAACCATCATCTTCAACGGTGCCTACTACTTTACCAGAATCGCCCATTTGTCCTTCTGGATCAGAATGGTCTGGTTGTAAAATTAAATGCGACCAGTTATGTAATTATTATAAACACGAGTTGAACGAAAAAGGACTGTGTCTTTCGCCAAAAAGTTGTATTCCAGGATGCGTTAACGTCACATGTGCAAAGGAAAAGTTTTGGAGGGACGAGTTTACTTGTGTCGACCAACAAGAGTGTACTTGTGCCACGAACAATGGCTCCCTAGCAAAGGTTGCTGAATATTCTTATTTTAGTAATTTTCAATTTTTGATTTCACGACGATCACAATCAATCGTTTTTTCAACAGCCTGGAGCAGTAATTTTTGAAGACGATTGTAAGACTTGTCAGTGCCTGAGTAACGAGTACGGATGTTCACCATCTCTATGTGGTACCACAGAAACGAGCAAAATAAACGAAACTTCGTATCCAGAGTCCTACCCCACTACAGAAATAACAACGGAGTCTAATTATTTCGATACAACTACAACGGAAATAACGACTGAATTTTTGACCACTCCAGTTTCGCTTACACCTTTGCCCAAGTGTTCCTTTGGAGGGTAAGTTGAATGATTGATCATTTGACCAACCATGCAAATTTTTCGATTCGCTGTATTTTGAAAGTCTGAAATTTCTAATTTAATTTTACCTCGTAGGTTAATCCCTATTGATGAACAAGCTAATTATACTGCAAGTTCCAGCCAAAGTGATTCCAACTCACCAGAAAAAGCTAAATTAATTATATCAGGTGGCGTTTTCAAAACCTTGGTTCACAAATATGTATTTTAATCAACGAGCCAAAAATCGAATAATATAATATTCGTATTATTCCTTAACAGGAGAAAAAATATTAAATTCGTACTCTTGGAAACCATCATCTTCAGATTTGCAACCTTATTTGGAAATCGATTTAGGCAAAGTTCAGCCCATTTATGGAGTTACCGTTGCTGGTGATCCTTCTCTGAGTGAATGGCTGAAATCGTATAAGGTTTTGTACAGCATCGATGCTGTTTCGTATAAACAAGCTCATCCTGCAGATAATTTGGATGTAAGTATACCAACTATACAGACATGTACCTGCACAGTATAGATGAAAACCGTATTTACACGTTGCTAATTTACTCGACCCTTTTCAGCTTTTCCGAGGTCCTTATGATCACATTCATCCAATTCAACAAACCTTTGAGTCGGGAGTAGAAGCGCGTTACGTTCGTATCAAGCCACTATCTTGGGAAAAAGGTGTTGCTCTTCTTGTACAAGTTGTTGGTTGCGATTTTAATGCAGTCCCTCCCGTTAAACCTATAGGTAAGTGAATAATATTGATAATTCAACTATTGCCCTCTTGCTGATGTTTCTCAAGCAAAGAATGTTCTCTCTGTCACTTTAGCTTGTTTCGAACCAATGGGCATTGCATCGGGTAAAATGTTCAATCATCAAGTTTCTGTTTCTTCTACATTGATCAACGGTTTCCAAATTGGCGATCTATCGTTGTCTGGAAATTCTGGATGGGCTCCTTTTGTAGCTTCTTCGGAACAATGGATTCAGGTATGTTTGCTCAGAGTTGCATTAAAATTTAAGAATTTTTCTACGGTTACCATTTCATAAAAATTCCGTCGAATAGTTCGATTTTGTAGACGAGCGAATTATTGAAGGAGTCGTTACCAAAGAAACTGACCTTCCTGCCATATCGAAAGAAGCTTGGATCGAAGCGTACAGAATTATGTACAGTATTGATGGAGTAAATTGGAGTCCAATTATTGATTCGAATAATAACGAAAAAGTAAGATAATGATGGTTAATAACCTTCGCGTCCATACCTAGGTGCAGCAATTATTTATTTAAAATACGAACGCGTTTATAAAGTTGCCTATTATGGTATCTGAAGGAGACGCTAATCATATAATTTGTTCGCTTCTTTTAAAAGATTTTCTTGGGCAATGTGGACAAAGAGAACGCTTATACAAATGTATTCTCACCACCTATACGAGCTCGAAGACTAAAATTATACCCCATCAGGTGGATGAACTTTCCATCCCTTAGGATTGAAATTCTTGGATGTTTCAAACCCTATCGTAAGCAATTTTTCAGTAATTTTTCATACAACTCGATATTTTAATGCGGATAAGAATCAACTTTTTCATATTTTTCAAAGCTAACAATGAACCGGTAGTCATCGAAGAGCCAGTATTTCCTCCCTCTTGTCAAATTTGCCCAGGGGTACAATCAAATACGGATTGTAATTGTATCAACGACACTTATTGGTCTGGTTCCGCGTGTATTCGAAAAGAAATGTGTCCTTGCGTCGAAGGATTATTAAGGTAAATAACTCGCACAATAGATCGGCTTATTGAAGCGATAATAAAATTCTTCGTTTTAATACAACACACACTGGTTTATTGCAGTTATTCCGTAGGCAGTACGTATAAAAAGAGTAATTGCGAAAAGTGTACCTGTTCTTTGGGCGGCATTCCTATCTGCTTATTAATAGACAATAATAAGTGCGATAATTGTAGCGAGCGGGTAAATAAAATATAAAATTTACCTTGAACTTTAGAATTAACATTTTTCCACATTTTCGCTTTATTTTTATTGCAGGGTTTACGCCGAATAACGGAGGACGATTGCAATTGCTATTGTGAAAAGTGCCCAGAGGGTACGTTGTTGTGCCCCACTACCAACTTCTGTTTAAATGAAACCCTGTGGTGTAACGGTTATCGAGAATGTCCCGACGACGAAACTGGCTGTACGTCTCCTACCGTGCCTAATTTTACTACTACCGAGAAACCCCAAATTGATGTACCGACAACGGTCGTAATTCCTGTTACTGGTACTATCGCGAACAAATGATCAAATATTGACGAAGTGTAATTCATTTTAATTTTTTTCCTTCAATAAATTGATTTTATTTGCAGAAGAATGCCCTCCGATCAACTGTTCAGCCGGATATTACGCCGAAATAAGCTCGTCTCAGCGTGTAAACCATGCCGGAATATTGAAAAATATCAAAGCCAAAGAAACTCTGAAATCGTCCTCGTTTCACGAAGTCGTACTGTCGGTTTCCAAAGGCGAACATCTCTACCATAAAGAAACGTCTTTGAATATCGAAACCGTTCATTCCCATTTGAAAACTGCTGACATGGACGATTACCATCGCCATCAGCAAAAGCAATTGGAATCGATGGAAGACATGAGCTGTAAAGATTACACCTGTGTTCCGACTGGATCGACTTGCGATAAACCGAAGTGTTCGCCTGGTACCAAGCTGGTTACCAAGTGGACTGGAGAAGCGTGTCCTACCTACGAATGCATGGTACTTCCTTCTAACGAGAAAGAATGCAGCGTCAGTGGTAAAATTATTTCCACGTTTGATGGATTATCCTACATATACGACGTTTGTGATCATATTCTGGCTGAGGATAAGACCTACGGTATTTGGAAAATCAGAAGTAAGTTTCAGGAGTACCTTGTGAAAGATTCGGTGAACTCGGTGTGACCGGTTATATTATTTTGCAGAAACGAATAAATGCTCTTTCATTGGATTATGCGTCACATCGGTGATTGTGACTATTGGTAATGATACGACTGAGATTTTCTCGAATCTAACTGCAAAATTTAATGGATATGCTTACACGATTCCTCAAGTGTGTATTGTTCATTTTTTTAAGGACGTAAATTAGATGGGTACCTACATATTTATTCCTAAAATTGCGATTTCAGTTGCAAACTATTGGAGAAAAAAGTGGTCTATTCATTTTGCTCGAAATTTCCGATAGTTTTGTGATCTTTACCAGCACTGATTTGAAATTCAGCGTATTCTGGGGCGTCACTGGTCATGTGAAAATTATCGTGAGTAGTTTCAATTAAAATTCGGCTTAAAATTTTTAAATAAATAAAACTAAGAATACGTATTTCGTACATCTAGGTGGATACTTCATTGCGAGGAATGGTCGACGGTCTATGCGGTGTGTTTGATTTCAACATCGATAACGATAAAACTACCCCCGACGGTAATATCGTTGTAAGTTCGCAAGAGTTCGGCGATTCGTGGAACGCCACCTCCGAATATTGTGAAATTAAAGCGTGTCAAAAAGATATTCAAATTAAAGCAGCGGAAATTTGTAGCGTTTTTAGGTTATTATCGTCATTATCTACGTTGAAATAAGTTCTAGGTACGATGAATTTTAATACCTACTTATTCTCTTTTTTTTTCCAGAGCTGAACCTTTTAACGTGTGCGACTTGACGATAAACTTGGATGAATACATACCAAAATGTATAGAATCCTTGTGTACTTGCGCCAACTCGGCTAATAATTTTGATAAGGAATGCAAATGCCAAATAATGGAAAGTTTCGCGTCGAAATGTCTTTCTTTAGAGCAAGGAGTAGATATTTCTTCGTGGAGGATTAAACACGAGTGTCGTAAGTTCATCTTATATATTCGCGTACCTAATTACGTACCGAAAAAGTATGGCGACTTCATTCTTGCGAAATTATTGTTTTATTTTTAGCTGTGAATTGTTCTTCGCCTTTTGTATACCACGAATGTTACGACCGACAATGTGAACCAAGCTGCGATTCTTTACTCCAAAAAGATGAATGCCCTAGAATAGAAAACAAATGTTTTCCAGGATGTTATTGCCCCGATGGTCTATTACGAAAAGGAAATTCCTGCATAAAACCAGCTGAATGTCGAGACTGTTAGTAGAACCTTCTCAAAATAGATAGAAGCTTGTCACCCAACATTTGAATTTAAAAATTATTCTTTTTAGGCGAATGTGGTGGAGACGGAATTACCCAATTTTCGACTTTTGATCAAGTCGGAATACCATTCGATGGTAGTTGTGCTTCGTACATTTTATTGCAGTTGAAAAATAAAAAAAATATTGATTCCGAATTGAAGGTTCGTAATAGTATGGAAAAAAAAATCAAAATCGATTACATAATTATTTGATAGGCATTTGACTTGGATTTTTCTCAACTATAGGTAATTTTGACAAATGCACCGTGCGTAAATCCGCATCTAAAAGGCGTATGCCCACATGGTATCACCGTGATCGTAAACAAGAATGAAATATTACTAGCTCAATCAGAGAAAGATTTGAATAAGGTAATGTTTTTACTCGAGATTATACGAACGTACTTTGAATACAGTTCATTTTTTGCTAAACTTATGCCATCAAATCTATTACAGGTTAAAATAAAGCTCAACAACCAAACAATTACTAGTTTCCCTCATGAAACGGATTTTTTGAAAATTATCGAGTCGCCTGGTATATCAGCCAAATTATCTATACCATCTCTACAAATGGATATTGTCTTTATGTCTCACAATAGAGGATTTTCTATCCAATTACCTTCGCATTTATTCGCCAATAAACTACAAGGATTGTGCGGTATGTGACGAAATATTTTTACTTACACCGATTCCCTCCATTTTAATATAACAAATTGTTTTCCACGTTTCGAAAACACAGGCTCTTGTAATCGAGACCAAACAGATGACATAAGAGGCCCCTCTGACGAAATTCCTAGCTCGATCAAAGAATTTCTGAAAACTTGGCGGGCAAAGTACACAGCAGGTATGAAAAATTTCAACAATTGCACGCACGGTTGCGTTTCGACAAAATTCAGGCGTAACCCACTCGTAAATGACTCGACTGTTGGCAGATACCGATAAAAGGAATTGCAGTCATGTATCTCAGCAAATATCGTCGTTCGAAAATTTCACCATAGAATGTGCGGCCCCTCCTGAAAATGACCCGTGTTTATTATTCCTCGACGAAGAGTTATTCGGACAGGTTGGAATTCATCGTCTGATAATAAACTTTGTTATTTTTTTCCTCGCGAAAATGAAGGAAATATTTCGGTTGCTTGCGTAGTGCCATCCGATAGTCGATCCACTCAAGTATGTCGATTTATGCCATAATTTCTCGTGTAATGGGGTGGATCATTGCTATGCTTTGGAATCCTACGCGTCAGAATGCCAGAAAAATGGAATTTGTTCTGTGTGGCGGTCTGCTAATTTATGCCCGTTTGTGTGTCCAGAAGGTAGGTACCTACATATAAATTATCGTGACAGGTGGTCGGATATTTTTCATTATACATAATTTCTTTGATTTTAGGATTGGTTTACGAAGCGTGTAGTTTGGGTTGTCCAATAACATGCGATAATTATAAAGAGTTCAAAAAAGATTTCACCAAGTGTACCGAACCTTTCATAGAAAAATGTGTTTGTCCGTCCAAACAAGTATGTTCAGTCAAAATTATTATTCTTAAAATTTTTAAAAGTTTTTTTACATTTTTTTTTTTCAAATTAGGTGTTTCAAAATGGCACTTGCATAAATGAAGCGAAATGCCATCCTTGTGATAAACACGGCCACTACATCGGTGACAAATGGCAACCTGATATTTGCTCGTCCTGCGAGTGTTTGGACGATGGAAGCATAAGATGCCAGAAAAAGGAATGCACCGGTGATATTATTTGTCCTATCGGTTTCCAAACCGAAATTGACCCCAAGAACGATGATCCTTGTTGCGTGAAACACGTTTGCGGTAGGCTCAGCTGCGTTCTATCGTTTAATATATACTTTGATACTTTTCTGTTTCTTCAAAATAATACCGAAACGTTACTTTTTAGTGCTGGAGTTTGCCTTGAATTGTAGCGAACCAATAAAACCGGTGTGTGGAAAAGATCAAATAATAAAAATGAAAACAACTAAAAACAACTGCACCGAGTATTTCTGTTGTAAGTGCATCATCTATTTTATTTCCCCCCCCCCCCCCCAAAACAAATCAGATTA
>FIZT01038876.1:0-12158 GCA_900065295.1 Paracoccus marginatus
AAACAACGGAAGAATAAACCTAAAAACTGTGCATATAGCGTGAAAGTACATACTTCGCGGAATATGTTCCATATTTAACGATTTAAAATTTATGCATTTCTGATCACTTCACGCCGCACTGAAAAACTCGTAATTTTGCAACAAACTGGCAGACAGAGTAGCATCAACTTCTATCCTCAACCTCACGCATATGAGGAGGGTTACCAAACAAATACAATATGTATTCAAGTTTGCCAACTGTCTACTACAATATATCGAGTACTTTGGGCCGATTAGATGACTCGAATTTTTAGGCATGCAAACGCTTTTGACGATTTCCAGGACCACTGTGCGCCACCCCAGTGTTTAGCACCTATATTTTTTTTTTTTGGTAGACTTATTTCGACACAATTTTTCGATACTTAGGAACCTATTTAGTATTTTTCTAGGTAGGTACCTACGTGTGTACCTTCGTTGGGCGCGTTTTTTTTTCTAGCACTTTTTTGTGTATGTTTTCTCGGCGCAATCTTGAGCTCCTTTCTTTCGATATGTAGGTTTTTTTGAAATTGATTTGGAATGTTTTTTGTGCATATTTTGAGTTGGTAATTTTTAGACACATTTGTGGTATGTGTTTGGGTATATAATTCGAGTAACTTTTGGTACCGTTTTGGGTACACGATTCGAGCATTTTTTGGTTTTGGGCTCACTTTTGATATGTTTTGGGACATTGTTTGGTCACATTTCTTGGTATGATTTTTGAGTAACAAAATAGGTACCTTTCTACCTTTCGGACACAGTTGGGTGCGAGATTTTAGCATGTTTCTTGGGCATGTATATGGTTTTTCTTACGTACATTTTCCAAAGAGCCCTAGATTTTTTTACACCTTATTTGATGGAAAAACACCATTAATTCGCCAATTTCTGTTACAGAGAGACTTCAGCGACGAATGTGTGTTCTACGAGACGACCGAGCTGAACAGCTTCAACTCGTACTCATCAGTGAAGTACTCGAACGACAAGCACATCTACTACGTGGGCATCAAAAAGAGCGGAATCCCGAGGAAAGTTCAAATCAAAGCGGACAAAAAGCTCGGAAAATTCGCCGAATTCACCAAGGTACTGCCTCAATTTGTAGAACCGACAATCGTCGCCCATCTAATCGAAAAGCTACAAACGATGCATTCTCATTCGCAATCTCAACCCCACCATAGTATTAGACACCATAACTTTTGTCCTCCTCCTTATCATATGAAAATCACCGAAAGTCTGAAATGTAAAGAGAAACGGGCGCAGAAAAGGAAAAAAAGAAAATGTCAAGCGAACGAAACGGAAAACGAAGAATGTACGCCCGTCAAACCAACATCCTCAGACGATACGAAGAAAGCAACTGTCCATAAGAAAAGCAAACCCGACGAAGTCAAAGGCAAAAAGAAAAAGCTACCGGAGAAGGGCAAACATCAGAAATCCGCTGGTAAAGATTCAGCCGAAAAGAATACCGATGCGGATGATACCATGACTACCATTACACCTGACGACGGCGCTGATGACTGACGAGTTCCTATCTATAGATAAAAAATACCTAATTAAATTAATGCGTTTAAAAACTTGGAGTATTTGTATCGATTTATTTTGGTGAATTGTGGTTAAAATGAGTACAAATCGGTGTTCATGTCGGTCGGTCTCGGTATCCGCTCGTACCGTTATACCGCACCATTCATGATCCATAAGGTATGGGCTTTTTGACTGCTATAGATAATGCTGAAGGTTCCTTCGATACGTTCATTTTCTCTTTTCAAACATACCTAGACTATAGAATGCATCTTGTCGCCGGTAGAACGCACCTTGCCGGGATAATATACGTAATTTAAGCGGTGAGACTGAATTTTTTCTTTCATATTTTTATTTACCTACGAATTTTCATTCGAAACGTGTTTCGTGTGAGTTTTCATTCGGATTAAACTCGTCGTGTAAGATGACGTTTACGTTATCTTTTTTCAATACCTATTCGTAGATTTTGGTGTTATTTTTTCAAGCAAACAAATTTATTCTCGAGTTTGTTTGTGGAAAATTTGCTGTAGGTAATTTGCTCGTTGACTGATCTATAGCTGCATTATCTTATCTGTATACGCGAGCTGAATAGTCGACAACTCGTTTGAAATTTTAATTTCGTGCATTTAGCATCAAAATATGCTAGGTACCT
Source organism: Paracoccus marginatus (assembly GCA_900065295.1). Lineage (NCBI taxonomy): Eukaryota > Metazoa > Arthropoda > Insecta > Hemiptera > Pseudococcidae > Paracoccus > Paracoccus marginatus. The sequence goes on from FIZT01038876.1 coordinate 2,180, forward strand.
TACCTACCTACTTACTTACCTATGTACGTCCGTGCTTCCCGGCTCCGGGATAATTTTGAACGAGACGAAATTTTCCTTTTGAAAAGCCAAAGCCAAAAACCACAATGGATGGGTTCGTGAGTCGACAACCCTGTAATGCAGCATTTCAAAATTATTTTCCTTTTTTTATCGTGTTTTTTTTTTTTTGCTAGCAATTTAAGCCCATTGTATCTTAAGTAGGTACTTCGTATGAGAGAAAAAAAGTTGGCTTACCTCTGCAGTCTAAGCGATTATTGACTAATTCTTTGAAAATTGTTCCTAAAGGCTTTAATTAAAAATACCTATACCTAACTCTTATTTATTTTTTTAAATTTCGCTGCAAAATTTCTCACGTTATTTTTCAGACGTTCGTCTTGAAATTATCGGGTCGTTGGCCGGTTAAAGATTTGTAAAAATATAGGTATGTACCTACTCTTTTGTCAAACGATTTCGCTCTCGATTACAAAAGTACTCATTTTTATCCAACCTCGAATGAATCGTATTGTGTTGTGTGTGCGAAGTATTATGTTGTATCTATTTTAAAGTATATTTTTATATGCATTTTTTATTACGACTGATCCGGTACGTTTTTAGTTACTAATTGAATTTTTAGTGTTAAAAATGTAGCATATTATAAGATACCTACCTAACTATTCGAATTTTTGACGCCCTCGCCTCGCCTCACGCCTGGTGCCTGGTTGTGTTAGGGCATCGTCTATGCATAAATACTTGTAATACGTGCCTTTCGTTGTTATAATACCTATATGTTCGTTGGTTACCCGCTGATGCATCGCTTCAATTTATTATTTTAGTTTGTTTTATTTAACGATAATCAAATTGAAAGTGAAAATGTGAACCGACGTTATTTGTATACAATGACGCGAAACACTCTCAACATTGTTTCATTTGCCATAACATAATTACTCGGACAATTTTTACCATTACATGTGCATTACGTATAGTAAGTAATTTTTTTTTCACGTCATAAAAGTCACGTCATTATTAATAATTTTCATTTGACGTCTATTTTTAAACATCATCTAACGTGCGAATTACTTCGTCTGAAGTTACGAAAGGGGCTAGCACTGTGAAAAAAAAATAAACGGATTTTGAATGGGACTCGCTGTGATATTAAAACTGTATTAGTAAATGTAATTTTTATACATCCATTTTTAATTTGTTACAGATGTAATCATTTCTTCTTTCTTTTTTTTTCTTTTTTTTTTCCATAAACGTAGCGTATTGTATACTCTGCTAAGTCAACGTGTATTTTATAAATACTTGATAAGTATGTGCGAGAACATCGACTTATATACCTACGCTTTTCTTATGACGAGAAATTTAGATGTGTAGGGTTTTTCTTAGAGACTTCATATTGTATAGATTTTATTTCAAATCTCTGGTCATATATTTTTAGGTTTATTCTAAAATATTGTATTATAAGGTTGATTTTATAGGCAGCTGTTTTTTACGATTTGAAATTTTTAATCGTCGAATTCTATAAAGTTGAACGCATTCTCGTTTTAAATTTTTAATACTTTTGTATTCGACATTACAATGTGAACGTCCGTAAGTGAGTTTATTTTTAATTTAATTTTTTTTTTTTTAATATTTGTCTATATTTTATTACTTACCCATTCTTTTTTTAAAAAAGAATTCGAAGAACGACGTGTACCTAAGAGATTTTTTTTTGTATGAAACAAATTATATGCAATATTTTTAGTGTACAGTAGGACAAAAATAGATTGCAAAATGTAAAAAAAAAAATTAATTATAAATTTATCGATGCTTCGATTTTACTTGATAGATTTTCAAATTTTTTATCTGCCAAAGTTAGTAACACCGTGGCAGTTTATTGGCTCGAAGAAACGCGATGTTAATAAAATTGCGTACGCTGCGAGATGTAGGCAAAATGTATTTTTTTGGAAGAATTGCAATCAACTTTACTGTGAGATGAACTTTAAGCGGTATAACAAGCCGATGAAGTACCTACTTCGTAGTAAAAATTTATAGGTTTGTATTTCTGGTAAGTACCTAGACCTACCTACTCGATTAAATGCCCATATAAACGAGTGCAAAGCTCTGAAGATAAAAACTGCAATTTGGCGCTGATTAAGTAGTAAAATTTATACTTTTATCAAATTAATTTCAAACAATTCGTTCGAATTATATCGTAAAGATAAGATATAAATTTTTTTCAAAAAAATGCGATGAACTTTCTCAAGGTAAAATTGAAATTTATTACAATGCTAGATCGTAAAAATATGTATAATAAGGATGATGAGAAATTTTTTCTATCTTTCTTCTGAACTTGACGTACGCGTTTATAAATTATCTAATTATTTTAAACTGAATGTAGGTAGTTAGTTCGATCTATAGCAATTAACACCGGTGACGGTGGGAAGTCTTTCAGGAGTGATTTAAATTTAGATCAGGCAATCGTTGTATTATTTTAAATAAATTTGCATTCTCATATACGTATAGTGTTTGAAAAATTTCCAATTTTGGCCAACGCTTATAAATTAAAATTGCACATTCGCATTTCCAAGCGAACAATCTGACTGCAAAGTCGAACCTGAAGAAAATTATATACGGTCACGTTTGCAACATTGTTGAAATTTTTTTCCTCAGACTCGTATACGAGGGTTATAACCCGCACGATAAATGTACCGGTAGGTACCTAGAACGGTTGTAAATTTCGCGTATTTAATTGGACGAGTTTGAAAAAAATTCGGTTTTTAATTATACGAGTCGATAATGCGAAAATTTATCGAACTATATTGTTCATACGAAAATCACTATGAACTGTAAATTTTAATGTACCTATGCTTTCAGGTTTGTAAGTTGTGCCTACTCTCGTACCTGCAATACGATTGCTTTAGGGGTACCAAGTTAGTAGCTCGAATCATCAATCTTTCAATTAAACCGTTAAGAGTTTTAAACATATGGTACGACGATGGTACCAATGGCGATGCAAATTAAAGTGCATCAATAATTGTAATATTGATGGCCAGTTTTACGATACCAGCGAATATACTTTTTTTAATCGAAATAACCGAGCCGTTCTCTCGTAAAAAAGTGAATTATATGTGGATGTGGGTAGGTAAATGCCTCGAAGGTGGTCGATGCATTCTTTTGAGAAATAAATGCAACCTAAATGATAAAAAAAATTGACGACCATTGTCGCATAAATTAAGCCGATGGTAGGTACGCTAAACAAGATGTGATTACAAATTATTCCATTTTAATATTATTTTGAAATTATTAATTTGCTTGTTTTTTAATGCGAAAGAGCAGTAAAAAGTTGATTGTCGCGACTAACGAACTACGTACGGTATTTCTAATAAAAATTAATTATTAGGTCGCAGTATATCAATTTTGATCAATGTACTAAGTGCATTCAATAGGCTAATAGAGTTTTGTAAATTGTTCTTCAATCGGCCTATGCCATTTTCTTTTCATCTTGACAGTAGGGTATATTTTTTTCAAATTATGAATAAATCATACATACATGCGCATTAACGTCTCGTTATTGAAAATTAACTCCTGCTCGCAAGTGTTTCAGCAACTTATAAAATTCAATTGATTAAAATATGGAAAAAAGAAGTTATCAAAAATTCAAAGAATTATTTGTTTACAAAATGAAACAACCTTTTTCTAGGTATAAGGGTGAAAAATAAGGAAAAAATGAAGATATACAAATTACCAATCTTTTTCAAAATAATTTAAAATAATTTTTTTAAAAATACCTGGACAAAAATGATCAAAATGTAGTTTTCAAAATTAACGATTTGAAAAAAATTTTCTAAAAAAAAGTAGGTAGGTGCTTCGAAAATAACCTCAAAAAAATAATCACTGGTGTATTTTAAAATACAAAAATTATCTCTGAAAAAATAAATAAATACCTACTCAACTTGAAAAGAAATTAAAAATAATTTTTAAAAAAATATGTAGTTTGAAATAATCTTTGATTAAAATAATAAAAATAATCTTCGAAGAAAATAATTTAAAAAACTGGTTTGTAAATTTTAAAAAATAATTTTTTTTCTGGAAGTAGTGAGTACTTTAAATTTTTTTATTGATACTTCTTCAATTTTCAAAAAGTTGGAAAGTATTTTTTTGATTCTTTTCCAAAGAGAACCAAAGACTTATGAAATTTTTAAAAACAGTTTAGAGAGAACGATAGGTAGGTACTTGACCGCTTCTTTGGGTGCTTTAGTTTCGTATAAGCAGCAGGTACTTCATCTTGACTTTGGTGTTACGATTAAAAAATTAAACTGATACGTCAATTTTTAATTCCGAAAAATCTAATCACTCGCTTACTTACTGTTCAAAGAGTGAATTGACTGGGCTCAACACCCAATCGAATATCGCATACAACCTTGAACTTGAAATGCAACTGAATTGATAATTTTAATCGATAACTAACGCGTGCATTTTCTTTCTTATGTAATTGATTGTGATGCATGATTTAATAACTGCCCAAAATATTGCGTTTGTTATGGATTCTCTTGGAAAAAAGATTACACACTCAGGGTTTACCGGTGATTTTCTAATTTCTGTATAACAGGTGGCCAAAAATAGAGGCACTGAAACTGATAGGTCGAATTGAATTTCATTCAATAGTTTTTCGAATTCGGTATCCGTTAAGTAGCTAATTAATTAGTGTACATGAAACGTCGCGCCGACGTAATTTAACGAGTACCTACAGCGAACGATCGGGTGAATGTATACGCTGGCAAAAAAGAGTAGTAACTGCTTGCGAAGGTCATGGACTTACCGACTCAGCGAGTATTCGCTATATAAAACGCGCATGATCCCAATCACGTAGGCCACTATAATATTAGCGAATTATCATTTCGTCAAAGAATTCGGCGAGAAAGTCGAGTACCTATAAAAAACGCTCCAGTTGTTTGTAGTCACCCGGTTGTGGTTGGGCATAATAGTAAAACACGCGTGTCAGGGGGTATTAGACCTGTACGATACGTAAAGAATGTCTCATACATTATCGTCTGCTATAAATGTAGTACCTACATACCTACTGCTACTATACATATGTCGATATCTTTGACACGTTTCTTCGTTTCCACAACGCCAGAATTATTACCTACGTTTCATTTTCATCTGATCTGGCAGGCGAATAGCATACGATAGAGAAAAAATTCAAAAACAGGCACGTTTGTGTAAATCCTTTCATTAACTCGTTTCAAGTACAAATAGTCATTGTAATAACCGTCATTAAATTCGAAATCCCAAATCGTGAGCCATACGTCGTCTGGTTTTATCCCCCTCCCTCCCCTCCCCTCCCCTACCAGTCATTGGAAATTAATGAAATAGCGCTACCGCGAATTTCTATGAATGTGGCGGTGGTCTCGATGTTGGAATTTTTCTAATATAAACTCAATGATGCATTCGCGATTGCTAGGATTTTATTAGCAGACACATGTCGCCGATCACGTACTTACTAACTTACTAGTTTGGTACTCTATAATTTTATGAAGAGATTGTTCCGTGTCACGTAATCACAGTTTTTTGTTTCATCATCATTCAAATTTTCATATGCAAAAGACCTTCGATGTAATCGTAAAATTTCAAGCCGGAACTTTGCTGTCGAAATTTTCAACTCCTGTTTCGTAACTTCGTGTTATGTGACGAGTGATAATTCATTATTATATTCGTTCTGACTTCTGAGAAACACAAGGTAAATACTAACTAGCTGGGTGCTTGAGAAATAATCCATTCGATCAGCAATGAGCCAATGATTCGATACCATTTTGAATTTGAAACAACAATGCTGACTGACTCAAATTCATCGTTATTATAGGTGGAATCGGATGGTAAGTATGTCTATGGTACGTAACCTGAAACTTGATCCGAATTCCGAAAAGCTCTGACATGACATTTTTTTCTCGAAAATAGATGGTAGGTATAGAACACTGTCTTTTGGAGTTTTGGAAAAATCATATGTAGAACAATCTTCATAGATTTTAAGGTAATGTAATTCAAATATTTTGACGAGAACGATAATTTCCTCGTTCATATCCATTCTTTTTCAAAAATTTCAAATTCACTGAGACAGTTACGGTGAATATAAACGCAGCTTAAATTATTTCAGTTTTTTCATCCCTGCGTGCAGGTCATTCTTCATAGAGCCGTATCAGTTTGATTTTGGACATTGATTGGAATTTTGAAATTTCTGGGTCTCTGAAAAGTGAAAATAAATAAATAAAACCCCTTTGTTTGGAGTAATTTTTGGAAACAAGAATTTTCATTTTTTTCAAGATTTTCAAGAACAAAGAAAAAAGTCAAATTGTTGAGAGTCAAGTTCGTTGGGTCCCCAGGCTCATTTTCAATTTCAAATTTCAATGAAATTTCAAATTTTTCATTTTTCATCAACTTTTTCAAAAAAATTAGTAAAACTCGAATTACTGGTAATTACACTGTATTTATTCAAACTGTTACAGTTTGCGGCATTTGGATAAAGAATGATGTTCGGATCTATGTAATTTTCGTTAATCTATGGAGAGAAAAAGTTCATTATCAGTTGCTATCGTTGAAAAATTAAAAACAAAAAAAATGTTATCAAAATAATTTTTCATATGAAAAATTCTGGTGTTTTTGAGGTGAAAAACTTTAGAGTAATATTGCCCAACATCATGTGAAGAATTTTCGACTTGTTTATGTGAATAGTTCGGAAAATTCTAATTTCGTTACTTTTTTTAACAATGTCGTTACCTAGCAGAACACTCCATAATATCTTGCGTATCGCGAAAAAGTATCCTGCTGGAGGCGTGCAATTCGAAATCAGAAGAGGTCTTGGTACAACAAGCAAGAATTCAACGAATCCTTGGATAAAATTGTTCGGAGTCGCAGCTTCATGTGGAATCGGATACTCAGCGTGGGTTACGTACAAAAATACAGCAACAGTCCATGCTTTTAAATTGAAAAAGGTTAGTGAATTGAAATTTCCAAAATAATGTTACTTCGAGTCGATGCTACGGTTGACGTACTTATCGTAATTATCACTCTGAAAGGCGCATAACGTCGCCTGCATCTCGTTCCCGTCGCACTTATACAATGAACGGAAAAATACTACGTCGACCTAGCGTATCGAATCGGTTACTTGAAAAGTACATCGTAAGTTGCGAAAATAGTGTTAGTCTCGGTCGTTGACCCGATTTTGAATATTGCCAAATTCTTCCTCATACATAAAACTTTGGTCGGTGCATAGCTACGTTTATTTTTACCATAATAAAATTTCGCGCAAACTTTCTATGTGTGCACCTTTGATGAAGCGAGCGAATTCAAAGATCGCGACGTAAACTACCTGCGTATGTGGACGGATCGTTTTGCATCTAAATGTGCACTAATGTTGAAGAGATTTCGTAATAAAAATGTTAATTTTGAAACTAATTGAAAAGAGCGGTCGTACTTATTTGACCCGAGCAACCGGTACCTCTGGCTCGGCTTCTTTTACGAGTCTAGTTAAAAGGCGCTTTAGCTGTTTACAAACAAAAGTGTACAAGACTGAACGTCTTAATCTTCATTTCTCACATAATGTCTGTGATCTCTGATGTTGTGACCGCGATGCAACGGCGGTGGAGTGCGTGAGACACGAGAGTAGCATATACTTGTCTTTTTTTTGGCTCCGGTAATAAAATTAAATGATACTATCAAAGAAGTCGAAGTTACGTACAAGGGGTGAATTAAGGATTGGTTAGCCACCTACTGAGTTCAATATTCAAAATATACTTACTTGTAGAACCCTTCGTTTCTTTACGACTTACTTATACATATGAGGTTTTTTCCTCTTCTATTCTTCACGATCTTGTAGCGTATTATATTTATTGAAGAATTCAGGCTACTTGTTGGTTAAAGTACGTGTTTATCGCGTGATTCTCGCCGGCTCGTTATTAAGTATTATACAATAATTTTTGATATATTTATTTCAATTTATAAACCGTTTGTTTGTTTGTGGATCATTCGAAACGTTACACACGATCGTGATTAAATAGTGCTAATTTCTGTCCCCGGACGGCCGAACCCTTCGACCGAGTCAGATTATTTATTCGTTTCGAAAGACGAGGTACCATTTTCTTCCCTTTTTTTGTAGCAATTGCATCCGCGCGTTTGAATTATTCACGTGTGATCAAAACACAAAAAGATCTCGCTTTGAGTCTGGACATTTTTCCCGTTTCTAATCATACAGTATAGATACTGATCTCGAGAAGTTAGCTTATAAAAAGTAGTTTGTTTCGATTTTAACTACGTGATACTTTTGTTATATTATGAAAGGTACAAAAAACCTACGGCGCTGTCTTAGCGTATTTATTAAAACCAAACTGCGCTATAATAAGAATAAAAAAATCATCCTTCTATTTTTACACCTCCGTCCACGACCACAGTATCGGGATCGGGGTACGTTTGAAAATTCAAGAATATAAATTACACAATTGTAACCTTTTACCGAATATCAATAATCTTGAGATTCTAATTCCGGACGTTAGCGAACGCTCTTTGATTTATCGTCTTCTTCTATTCGGATTCCAAATCACACCGCGGCCACGTCTGCGTCTCGTCCTCGTCGTATCATTTTATTGGAGCATATCCCCAATTCTCCATCGCTGTGCGTCTTCCTCGTTCCTCTCGTGTTCCCACCGGGGTGAAATTTTCGTCATGTCAGTATTTTAATAGTAGGATTGACATATTTTTAAACGTCTAACTGTGATTTTGTATCAGGCTTTTTACACGTGTTTCTTGGAAGATATCCATTTCGTAAATCTTGTACCCTTTTTAAAAGTTTAACGTTTTTTATGAACCGTGGCGTATTTATCATGACATTATCGGCGATTTACCGGCGTTTAAGGGGTAATTTTTTGGTTAATGGGAGAAAATACCTTACTCTATTCGCGGGATCTGTTCGCTCATCGTTGTACCCGACTTGTACAAACAAGTGTTCTTAATTTATATTTCACGTTGTCGTTTAATTGGATCATTTTTTTTTCGGATGATTTTTACGCTGTAGAGTGAAGTAAAAATACATTCACCAGGAAATAGGTGGTCTTTTCTTCTAATGTTAGAATATGGAGATGATTAATTTTAATTATATTATTGTGGATTTTAATAAACGACAATGTAGATAGTAGATACTCATTAGGGTGGCCCTCTTATTTAAAAAAATTTTGGAATTTTTTTTCAGACCCCCCCCCCCGTGGATTGGTGCCGTTACGTGAGAAAACCTCTCATATAAATTTTCAGCTCGTTCATGTTTAGCCCCCCCCCCCGCGGTGGCAGCAGTTTCTGAAACACGCGCAACTAAGCTACTTCCCACGAGCGCTCGTGAGAAACTCGACGTACCTCGACGGGGTCAAAACAAAACATAACTAGTAGCCTCCTCACTCCTCTTCAATTGCTCAAATGAGACCAACATACGGTATGTTTGAAGGTCACTTCACTGAACATCCAAAACCGAAATTTCAGCTCCCCAAGTTAATTAGGGGCTGAATTAGGAATTTTCGAAAAATGGTAAAAAACGAGCATTTTTCATGTTTTTAACGAGTTTTCGATCTTGTAGTTCTGGAGCAAATGGGTTAAAAATTTTGAAATTTTTGGTTTTGAGGGCTCCTTAGTACCTCTTTTATGTGATATTACACGTAAATTTAATTTTGAGCATTTGTGGTGGTGGTGGTGGTGGTGGTAACGGCGCGTTATTTTTCTCCGAAGAGAAACCTTGTTTTTTTCACGGAATTCTCGTGGAAGTATTATGATGTCACGCGCGTTACAAAGATTGCCCCCGCGCGCCGGGTATAATCTGGTAGAATTACTCCCTGACCTCAAACTAATAGGTACAAAACGTTTTTTTGATTTATTATGTAGAAGAGGGTCTACTCTATCACATATCAAAAAGCCTCCCCGAGCCTCCCCCTCTAAGTCATTTTTTTGAGGCTCCTCCCCCCAAAAA